>APFE030426030.1:32693-55234 GCA_000404065.3 Pinus taeda
TTATTTTTTAAAATTCAATATAATTGGTTTAAGTTTTAATTATAAATATTAATATTAACATGTTTTTTTTTTTCTCGGCAACAACTAATTCTATTAACTGAAAAACAAAATATTTTTACATAGAGTGGAGGCTGCAGGGGCAAGAACCCGAGAGCCATCAACAATACAGCACTGCCCCATAACTGTGAGAACTTGGGGAAAACATAGACATACAACCAACTAAATTGGCATTACAATTGGACATAGACTCATAGATAGAAAGAGAAACAGTTAAGCAAAACTGACAGCAAATATCCAGGAGGAGATTGGACGCTTCGTCATAGGGAAACCATAACCTGAAGTTGATACTATCAAGCCGAACCATGAGCAAAATGTTTGGGAATTGCCTTCTGAGCACCCACCAGAGAACAAAAAGAGGCAAACCGTGACTCATGTTAATCATTTTCCGTTGCTTCCCCATGAGTCTCCTTAGCATCCTGACACGCGTCATCATGACTGAGAGGCTCCTTGCCATCCGTCACCTTATCAAAGTCAGCGGTTCCTGCATCTCTTTTCGCTTCAATTGGGTCACTGTCAACCAGAGGAGGTATAACAGGGGGCAAAGTATCTTGCAGACCAGGCTCAATCTCCTGCTTAATACCCTGAGATTCCTCGTCTGAGGAGCACTCATTGCTGTGAGAGGGGTTGGGCACAATGCAGGACAGAGGGGCAACTTGGTTTTCTTGTTCCGTCATGAGAATGGTAATCTGAGCATAAATCAAAGGCCTATTCAAATTGCTCTAGAACTTAAAATGGGTAGTTTGAAAGGCACTATTGGGAACAGGTTTGCGAGGAGGACTTCTGGGGGGCAGGTCCTCAGGAGAGGAAGAGAGGTTGATGGGCGAAAGGGTTGGGTTGGCGCAATGACTGATAGAGGGATGCTTGCCACTACCAGGGCGGTCGCCCGAGCGAATCTTCTTCCCATGGTGCTTCATTTTACCAATCCACGGAACAGACACAGAAAAATCAAAGAAACGAGGCCTAAAACCAGGGGAATGACCCAATTGAACCCGAGGCCCGTAAGTGCAGACAATTGAAACCCGAGACGGAGAAACAACACAGACAATACTGATATCACATGTTTCAGAACACTTACCCAAGTCACTGTACCAATCCCCCTGTGGAGAGCGCAGATGAATTTGAGATGCTGCCAATTCAAACCCAAGCGAGCCTGAATCTTGCCTCTGAAGACAGGCTCATTCTTATCCTCACACCATAACTGAAAACCAAACCTAGAACTAGAGACCTGAACGCTGGAGGTGGAATGAACGTATGGAAATGCCATGTATATAACCATTAACAGGCAGCTTCAAAGCGCGTCCTGCATTAATGTCGTCGGCCTGCCCTGTCCTGCAACCATAAAAACATTCCCTCTGCGAGTGATTGAGATCTGGGACGCCACACAGCTTTGCAGGTGGCAGTACCTGGGCTCATTATTCTGCATGGAATAAATTTATTGCCGGAACGTCACCCGCATCCGGGGGAATTTCCTCCTCCTGAGCCATTTCCTTCTACACTAGATTGTTGAAGTCCATGATCTGTGAGGGAGAGGCTAAGCTGGAGAGTGATCCTACACAAAGATGCTTCCCACAATCAACTCCCATGTTTGCTAAGAAATCTACAACTTTATTCCCTTCTCGGCGAATGTGTTTTAGAACTATTGCTCTATGAGAATTAAACCAATGTTCAATAGATCGTAGCATGTTTTCCATTCGCCAATTGTTGCTAACTTTACAAGCCAGGGATCCTTGAAGGATTCTAGAGACCATTTTGATAATAATTTGAGAGTCGCCTTCAACTATGAGGGGAAAGAGGTTCTTATCATGAGCCAAGAGTAGCCCTTGCCATAGACCTTCCAATTCCACCGAATTATTAGTATCCCATCCTCTAGATCCCATGAAGGTGAGGATTGGAGTTCCTTTGTGATTTCTAAAAATTCCGCCAAAGCCAGCATTCCCTGGGTTGCCCTTTGAGGCCCCATCAAAGTTTAGTTGGAACATGTGCTCGAGAAGGGGGTTCCATTGTGAGGGCTGATGGCTTTTTGGCTGCCTTGTACCTGTAGTTAGCTCATCTTGCTTTTGTTGGAAATTCCAATTGTTCCATATTGATTGTTCTTGGGGGATGGTTGGGAAGTCCTCTTGATACCAGGTTTTGAGGAATATGGTTTCCTCGATATTTTGATGAAGAAGTTTCCATATATCCTCCAACGATCTGGTGTGATCCTTGAATATTTTTTCATTTCTCTCCTTCCAAATAGCCCATAGGGAAAAGCCTGGGATGATTTTCCAGAGGAAATTTAGGATTTTTCTTTGATAAGAATTGTGGGTCCAATTGCGCACAATATCCCTAATAACTTCATTGGATCTACTGTTCCTTTGGCAGCGAAAGTTTCTTTTTTGCCAGATCTTTTGTGCTAAAGGGCAGTGGCACATTAGGTGCATGATGGTTTCCTCATTCTGTTTGCAATTGGGACATATAGAGGGCCCATGGAAATTCATTTTTCTTAGATTATCCCACGTAAGAATCTTGTTATGACAGAGGAGCCAGAGAAAGGTGGACACCTTCGGCCATATGGAGGGGTCCCATATTTTGTTCCATAACAGATCTATCACAATGTGTTCCTTTATAAGGATATTATATGCCTCTTTCGTTGAGAACTCTCCTTTTTCCTCGTATCCCCATCTGAGGATATCCTTATCCCCAAAATGTGGAATTTTCCTTTTCATAAGTTCTGAGTCTAGGGTTTGTTGAATATTTGCCTGCTCATGTCTAAGGATTTGTGAAGCTGGAAGCCATTCTTTGTACTCCAGATGTGAGGAGGTTCTCCAAAAGTTTCCAACCGTGAAAAAGGGATGCATATCAGGCATCAAGTTGGGGTTGAAAGAGAGCTAGTGTTGGAGGGCGGGCATCTGCTACCATGAATCTTCCCAGAACCTTGCACTACTACCATCCTTGATTTCCCAGAAACTGTGATGTTGAATGAGATTTTTATGTTGCTTGGCTGAATTCCACATGACTAATCCTGAGTTGAGCTTTGTTAACCGAATTAGTTCCTCCATTAAACAGTTACGGGCGTATTTGGCTGTCGAGAGCTAGGCCCAAGGTGTGCGGGGTTCAGTTAGCCATTTCCACCATATTCTGGCTCCCATAACTTCATTGCTGTGGGAGGGATCTCACAGACCAATACCTCCTCCTTTTTTAGGAAGACACGTTGTAGTCCATTTGACAAGAGCCCGTTTGTGCTTTGGTCCGCTACTGCCCCAAAGAAAGGACCTTTGGAGAGAGATAAGATCCTTGAGAATCCATTTAGGAGCCGCAAGGATGGAGAAAAGGTACAGGGGCATGGCTTGAAGGACAACTTTAATGAGGACTAACCGACTGGCCATGTTGAGAGATCCATGGGTCCAGGAGGACAAACGCATCTCTAGCTTTTCAAGCAGGATCTTCCAGGATGAGTGCTTCAGGGCAGAAGCTATCAGGGGTGCACCTAGATAGGTCGAGGGCAAGCTAGTAGAGGAGAAGCCCAAGATACGAATAATGGCCGCTTTTATGGGAGGAGGGGTGTGAAAGAAGAAAATATGAGATTTGGCTTTATTGATAGATGCTTCGGAGGCTTCTGAGAAATTAGACAGGAGGGCTTGAAGTTGACGAGCTTCCTGGACCGAGGGGTGCCCAAACAGCATATTATCATCTACAAATTGCTGGTGGGTGAAAGCAGGGGAATTGAATATTAACATGTTAATATACTTATATAAAATTATAAAAAATAAATTATAAATGTAAATATATAAAAGTTTTGATAATTATATTATTAGTATAGTTATGTATATTAAACAGTTAGTAAACATTGAATAGCATCATGATGCACTAGCACGAATGTTAATTGTACCATTTTGTTTAAGGTCCCAAAAGGATATCTTTTAGATGAAAATTTGGTTTTCTCATTTTATTTAGAGGAATTTGTAATAGGGCCAAGTGTCCTCATTTTGGAGTAATCTAGACTATTAATTTGTTATGATATTTAAATTAGTGTTTTGGCTAATTGAGCCTTTATAAATAGTGCCAAGTGTCAAGATTAATTGTTGGTTAGTTTTGGAATGCCAGACAAATGTCTTTTTTGCCCTCATTTCTGTTGAGATGTTTTTTGGTCAATAAATTGTATATGAGATTATATGTATGGTAGGAGAGACAACTCTCGGGATTAAAGAGACAAATTTTTCTTGTAATAGTGTTGTTGAGGAGGCTCAAGCAAGGGGTTGTTGTAATGCTTATAAATATTATGTTCTAAAAAGAAATAAAATCTAACCTCCATTCATTGATTGTATCTCTCTCTCTCTTAGCTAGAATAATATGTATATCGACCCTTAGATAGAAGGGATGGATGTTCCCATGTTAATTCAATAAGGTTTGGTTTATCATAACTAATTTTAGTGTCAATGTAATAGTTATAAGGGTTGAGAACTCAAATATTGATAACGGGTGCCTAAGTATGAAATTATTACACAACGTTGAATTTGGTATATGAATTGGCTTGTCATCATGTGTGCAAAAAGTCCAAAGGCATGGATTGAAATTTCACATGATTGGTAAAGGTGTTAGATCACTACATAACTCTTGGAGCAAATAGTGGTTGCTATAAAGTTGGTTGAAATATATTGAAGGCAATAATTTTATATGGATAATGGATAGCAATGACTCTTGAAGGTTGATTCAAGAGTGAGATGATCACTTCTCATTGAAAGATAAGTACCATTTAGGTTTATGTTATTTCTTGATTAGATTCACCATTTTGATTATTGCTTCCTACATATTTGAGTGTGTGAATGCTTCTAACCTCTAGATGAGATGTCATAAGTAGATCCTTCTTGAGGATCAGCTAAGTTGTAGGAAAAGAAAGCTAGTGCGGGAAGAGAATAGCTAGTGGAAAGCTGACAAAGTGCTACATCTACCAATGACAAATAAATATTACAAGATCCAAAGGTACATGAATACTACAAGGTATGTATACTAATTTGTTATAAATGCAATATTAGGTGGCATGGTAAGCCTTGAGATATGAAAATAATATCACCTGCATGCATGCATGCATATGAAAGTAAGTTTGATTACTGGTACATGTGATATATTGGTGCTCTTGATATTTAGCAAACATCTTACATTTTAGACATGATGGATTTCTTGATCTCATAAAGTTGGCTAGAAACAATTATTTTGATATATGGTAGCTTGATATTTTTTTTAATGCTTGTGACAAGTAGAAGATTGATACTGTTGTTGATCTTAGTAATCTTTTATTAAGTTTAGTAAATCTGGCAAATGGTAAAATTGGATTCCTTGACTTGATGTTGTGATTTTAATCTTTGAAGTATGGAGATACACTTATATAACACTAACACTTGATGAATGTTTAATGACATGTTTATATGTGGTGATGAAGCAATTAATGATGACTTGTATGTCTAAGAACCTGATAGAGTTTGTGATCTAACAATTTTGTTGTAGCATGACAATACTATTGTAAACAGGTTGATGTCATGAATAATAATGATTGAAGAGGATTCCCATTTAGAGGGAGAGAATCTTGATGAGATCCCAACACTTATAGTTATTTGAAAATAAGACACTTGAATATTGAAGGAAAGAAGTTTGGTCATAAATAAACATCTGATTTTATTTTGGCAAGTTCTGATCTCAATAGAGATGGTTTCTCCTAGTCCAAGCCCCAAGTAATGGGATAAAGGCTTAAGAGTTCATTTATAAACCTCCCAAACACACGAAAGAAGGCCTATGGGTGCTAATGATCACGTATGATACAGAAACCAAATCCTTATGCATGAAATCAAGAGCACCCCATGAGTGTGACAATCCTACAGACATGGAGTAGATGATGGAGAGTTATATAAGTAAGAAAGCTTTTAATATCTAAATAATATTTGACTTATTATAGAGAATCTGAATGTCTTGACTTATCTTGTGTTTGCAGGGGTCTGTGGCATGCAATGATTTTTATTCTGCATGAATGAATGCCTTACTCATTATGTATGCATTTACATTTAGTAGCAAAACTAATTATGATCTTTTGGATGACTTGATGAGGTTTGGTATTGATTGGTAAATGGCAGTTGTTGACATGACAATAGAAAAGTGTTATGTTTACATAAAGCATTGTATGGTTTGTAACAAGCTCCCCAAGCTTGGAATCTTTTCATAGACAGTTACTGAAGCCTAGAAGAAATTATGATATGAACCTATAAGTTGGTCCAAGGTATGCCTTTTGATTTTGATCATATATGTTGATGATCTATTCTTGAAAAGTAGTGAGCCTATGATGATCAAGTGTAAGATGGACTCTGAGTTCAAGATGAAATATTTTCAGATGTACTTCCAGAGATGTGAGACTACATGGATATTACAATGATTACTGGGCTAGAAATTTGTGATGATATATAAGTTCATAGCTTTAAGCACATTCAAGGTTGAGTACATTGTTGATAGCATGGCTAGCCATAAGGCAATTTTCTCAAGGAAGTGCTTTGGAGAGTTGGTTAATGAAGTTCTAGATGCGACAAAGATATATTGCAACAACAAGAGTGGGATCTAATTGGTAAAAAATCTCGTATATAGATGGGACAAAGATATCTTCATAGATTGAGGTAGTGTTGCTATATGAGACAAGCTTACGCTTGTGATTGTTTCCTTATTGAGAGGGAATATGAATAAGGTATCCTTTTGTGACATATATTTTCTCTAACATAATATTTGAGTTTGATGTATTGTCTGAATAGGAAAACAAATGACTACTGCTTATGGTGATGTTTGAGGAAACTCTTCAGGAAGTTGGTTAAGTTGGTACAAGATGTGATCATGTTGATATCTTTATGATCTAAAGCCAGTAGCGTGGATTGATTGATGTGACCCTCCTAAGTAAGGGTTTTAGATGATTAAGGAAATTGAGCCAAATCTTCCCCAATATCTGAGCTCTCGAGGTAAGGAATTGAGTTGTAGGTATCCTAGGGTTGAGGTATTTTTATACAATAGGGTATCACGCTATCTGTTACCCATAGGGTTGAAGATGTAGCTACTCTATATTGGTTTATGTAGAGTATAACCCAATTGGCATTTGTATTTCCCACCCATCTAGTCAATGGGTGTTGGCTACCTGAGTTAGGCGCGATCCTTACTATTTATGGGAAGTGGCATCACACTCAAGCTAGATATGCATGTGTTCTACCACTGACTCTTTAGGGTCATGTTGGGAAGATCAGTAGATAATAAGATAAGCATGATCCTTACTATTTATGGTAAGTGGCATCCCTCCTATTATCACCAAGCAGTGGGATAGGAATGATCCTTACCTCATAAGGTAAGTGTAATCCCTCCTATTGTTTGTGGTTTCCTAGGTTGTAGCAATGGATTCCTGCTAGCAAAGTTTCTTGGGTCATAACATTGGCTCCCCCTTGGTAGAGATTCCTTAGTAGAAACATTGGCTTCCCACTGGCAGTGATTCCATGTGGTAGAAGGGGCTCTCTAATGGATAGAGGGTGGTGGATTGGTCTCCCTCTGATGTCAAAAGTCTTCTTCTTTAGATTTGAGAGTGTTCAACATATGAGTAGAGTGAGGATGAGCAGAGATAAGATAAGTAAATATGAGCATAGATGAATAAAGATGATCAAAGATGAGCTGAGATATTCAGTCACGATTGTTTTTTGATGAGATACATGTGATGGGACATATTTTACAGTGAGGAATTTCTTCCTAGCTGAGAGGGATTGTTAATTTTGGCATCTCAAGGACAAATTCCCTCCTTTGGACAATATTCCTCATCAAGGAATACCCCTACTATCCCTTGGAAGAATTTAATTTGGTTACGGAAAAATATATTTTGAAATGGAAACCCTCATGTGCACAAAACGAACAAGTCATCCCAAAAGATAAATTGGACACCCTTGGCCGACTATAGATACAAGTCAATTTACCCTAATTCGGAGATCATCATCATTATTCTTTCTTTAGTTTGGCTGACACAGGTCTGAAGTGGTTCACAGAGATTGGTTCGTACAAGCCTGAAATTGCAGGGTCCAAAGCTCACATGTGTGATCTAGGCTTTTCACATGCAGTCGCAGGGATGGCACAGTGAATTTTTGGTTGCAACCATAGGCACATGAGTTGATGCATGTGATTGGAGGGTTCTAGTCGCATGCACATACTCTCTTAGTGTGGTTAGAAACAAGGGTTTCAGTTTATAGAGTTTGATAGTTGACCACATGCTTTTAAATAAGGGTTTTGATTATTAGTATTGTTGGGCTTATCTCTTGAATATCATTTAGTTGATTTTGTTGGATACTTGTGTAATTCAAGATATGGATCATTGTACTCTCTCTTTGCTGAAACATTCTACAATCTAATAGGAAGAAGATTTTGAAAGTTTTCCCTCTTGTGGGGTTTTTCCCTAGTCTCCAACCAATCCTAGTGTCTCTATGTGTCAATGCTTTTCTTTTATTTTTCCTTTATGTTACACTACATTGTTGATGATATTGTTATTTATACATAATTGCATATGTTGCTAAATAATGTTATAATGTTGTGGGGTGAATTCAATGTGTAAAGAATGAAATGCAATTATCTGAAGCAAAGAATAATATAGCCCTAAGAAAAATTAACATGGTATTAGAGTTGGGTTGAAGAAAAGTCATTGAGATCACCCCTAAGAATTCACCTTTGATGCAAGCAAGAGAAGATGGAGGAGACCTAAAAGAATGCTAGGGTTTGAAGAAAACCCTAGGAAATTTGGATATTAGGGTTTGATGGATATTATGAGGTTATGGTTTGGAAGAAACCCTGGACTATGAAAAAGGTTTGAGAAACCCTAACATGATCTGTGTGAAGAGGTTCTGGCATTTGTGACAGGTTTGATGTAACAATCTCAATTAGGCTTGATTGTTGATGAATATGGTTGAAATATATTGAAGGCAATAGTTTTATATGGATAATGTGTAGTAATGACTCTTGAAGGCTAGTTCAAGAGGGATATGATCACTTCTCGTTGAAGGATAAGTACCATCTAGATTTATGCTACTTATTTATTAGATTTATTGTTTTGATTATTCCTTCTGGCATATTTGAGTATGTGAATACTTCTAACCTCTAGATGAGATGTGATAAGAATATCCTTCTTGAGGATCATCTAAGTTATAGGAAGAGAAAGCTAGTGCAAGAAGAGAAGAGCTAGTGGAAAGTTGACAAAGTTCCACAACTACCAATGAAAAAAATATTGTGAGATGCAAAGGTACATGAATACTACAATGAATGTATAGTATGTTGTTATAGATGCAATATTGGATGGAAAGGTAAGCCCTGAGGTATGAAAAGAATATCACCATCATGCATGCATATGAAATTAAGTTTGATTACTTGTACATGTGATATATTGGTGCTCTTGATATTTTCCAAGCTTCTTACATTTTAGACATGGTGGATTTCCTGATCTCATAAAGAAGACTAGAAACATTGATTTTGATACATGGTAACTTGATATTGTTGTTAATGCTTGTTATAACCATAAGATTAATATTCTTGGTTATCTTTGTAAGTTTTTAGTAAGCTTAGTAAATCTCACTAGTGGTAAAATTGGATGCCCTCACTTGATGTTGTGCTTTTAATCTTTGAAGTATGAAGACACACTTATATGACACTAACCCTTGATGAATGTTGGATGACATGTTCATATGTGATGATGAAGCAACTAATGATGAATTGTATGTCTGAGAAACTGATATAGTTTGCGATCTAACAATTTGATTGTAGCATGACAATATTATGGTAGACAGGTTGATGTCATGAATAATGATGATTGAAGTGGATTCCCATTTAGAGGGAGAGACTCTTGATGAGATCCTATCACCTATAATTATTTGAAAATAAGACACTTGACTATTAAAGGAAAGAATTATAGTCATAAATAAACCTCTGATGTTATTTTGGAAAGCTTTGATCTGAGTAGAGATGATTTATCCTAGTCCAAGCCCCAACCATTGGGAGAAATGCTTAAGAGTGTGGTTATAAGCCTCCCAACCACACGGAAGGAGGCCTATGGAAGTGGTTGAGCCTGTAGGATACTAAAACAAAATCCTTGTTCATGAAAACAGGAGCACTCTAGGAGTACGACAATCCTAAAAACATGGAGCATATGATGGTGAGTTCTATAAGTAGGAATTTTTTTAAGATATACATAATATTTGACTTATTATAGAGAGTGTGAATGTATTGACTTATCTTATGTTCATGGGGGTCTATAGTATGCAGTGATTCTTATTCTAAATGAAGGAATGACTTACTCATGATGTATGCATTTACATTAGTAACAATAATAATTATGATCATGTGGATGGCTTGATAAAGTTTGGTATTGCTTTGTAAATGACAGTTGTTGACATGATGATAGATAAGTGTTAAGTTTTCATAAAGCACTCTATGGTTTGTAATAAGCTCCCTTAGCCTCACATGTCTCCATGGACTGTTACTAAAGAATGGAAGCAGTTCTGATCTGAATCTCTAAGTTGGTCCAAGGTATGCCTTTTGATTTTGATTATATATGTTGACAATTTATTCTTGACAAGTAGTGAGCCTCTAATGATCAAGCATAAGAGGGAGTTGGCCTTTGAGTTCAAGATGAAATATGTACTTCCAGAGATGTGAGACTACATGGATATTACAATGATGATTGGGCTAGAAATTTGTGATGACAGAAAAGTATATAGCTTTAAGCATGATCAAAGTTGATTACATTGTAGCTAGCATGGCTAGCTGTGAGGCAGCTTGGTCAAGGAATATCTTTAGAGAGTTGTTTGAGTAGGTTTTAGATATGACAATGATATATTGCAACAAGAAGAGTGGGATATGATTGGTAAAGAATATCGTATACAACTGGGATATATATATCTTGATAGATTGAGAGAGTGCTACTGTATGGGACAAGCTTAGGCTTGTGCTTGTTGCCTCCATGAGAGGGAAGATTAATAAGGTATTAGTTTGTGACATATATTTTCTCTAACATAGTATTTGATTTTGATGTCCTGCATGAATAGGAAAACATAGGACTACTACTCTTGGTTATGTTTTAGGAAACTCTTTAGTGAGTTGGTTAAGTTGGTACCTAAAGTGAGCATGTTAATATGTTTATGATCGAGAGAGAGCAACATGGATTGATGGATGTGACCCTCCTCAGTAAGTGTATGCGTTGATCAAGGACACTTTGCATGTTGTTCCCCCCTATTTAAGCTCATAGGGTGAGAAATTGAGATGTAGTGCTCCTAGGGGTGAGGGATCTATGGAAAATAGTGTAACACCCCTATCTATTATCCATGGGGTGGAAGATGTAGCTCTCATATCTTGGTCTATGTAGAGTATACCCCAGTTGGCATATTTCATTCCAACCCATATAGTCAATAGATGTTGGTTTCTTTAGTTAGGTGTGATCCTTACTATTTATGGTAAGTGGCATCCTACTCAAGCTAGAGATACAAGTGCTCGACCACTAAATCTCTAGGGTCATGTCAGGAAGACCAATAGATAATAGGATAGGAATGATCCTCACCATTTATGGTAAGTGGTATCTCTCCTATTATCACGAGGCAGTGGGATGGGCACAATCCTTATCTTAGAAGGTAAGTGGCACCCATACTATTGTCTTTGGTTTCTTGAGCCGCATCATTGCCTCCCCGCTAGAAGAGTTTGCCGAGTCACAACATTGATTCCCCGATGATAGAGATTCGTGACTAACAACATTGGATTCTAGCTGGAAATGATTATGGGTGGTAGAAGTGGCTCCATGATGGATAAAGGATTGTATATTAGGCTCCCCTCTAATGTCAAAATTGTTCTTCTTTAATATTTGAGAGTGTTCACCATATGAGCAGAGAAAGGATGAGAAAAGATGAGAAGAGATAAGTAGAGACGAGTCGAGATAATAGTGACGATATTTTCTAACGAGCTACATGAGATGGCACATATGTTGTAATCAATAATTTCTCCCTAGATAAGAGGGAGTGATAATTTTTGTAGCTTAGGAACAAATTCTCTCCTTTGGACAATCTTCCTCATCAAGGAAGACCCCTACTAGCCCTTGAAAGGCCTATGCATGGGGTTAGAGGGTTCCAGCCACATGCACGTGCACTCTCTACATGGAGCTAGAAATTAGGATTTCATTTTAATAGTTGACCACATAGTTCGATAGTTGACCACAAATATTGACAATTGAGCGCAGGCTAGTGAATGAGGGTTTTGATTATTAGTATTGTTGGGCTCATCTCTTGGATATTATTTAATTGATTTTGTTGGATAATTTTTTAGTTGAAGATATCGATCGTTGTACTCTCTCTTTGCTGAAATATTCAATGACAATCTGATAAGAAGAAGAATTTGAAAGGATTTCCCCTTGTGGGGTTTTTCCCTAGTCTCTCACCAATCCTGGTGTCTTTATGTGTATATGCTTTTATTCTATTTTTCCTTTATGTTCCATTTCATTGTTGATGATATTGTTCTTTCTACATAATTGCATATGTTGTTGAATAATGTTATAATCTTGTGGGGTGAATTCATTGTGTAAATAATGAAATGTTATTATATAAAGGAAATAACAATATAGCCCTAAGAAAAAATTAAAAGAGTCTAGATTAGTGATAACATTGTTGGTTTGCAGGTTGGTGTGGACCTCTCGTAAATACCACCATCCAAAATTCAAAATTGAAATAAGTCAAGTCGGCTCAGTTGATAGAGTTGGAGGAATCAATGTATGTGGAGAGGAACCTCATGGAGGAAACCCAACATCTCACAAACTCCATCAATCAATGTTTGACTTTGGTCAAGTTAGGGCCAACCTTAGTCGGAGCTAAAGGCTAGTCAATATGGTTGGCTTTTGATGTAGATCTGACCCGTGACCTCCCTTGCAATGGAACCCTCACCAGTTGCATAAGGTTTGGGGGTTAAAATTTATAAAAGGTATTTTGATTCTAGGGGCATAAAAAAAAATGTCTTTGTGACTTCAAGAGTCGAGAATAATTGCAATACTTGGAGAGGAAACAAAGACGTTGTGTAAGAATGAGTGAATTGTTGCCTCACTTTGTGTCATGAGGGTTTCGATTCAATAAAAAGAAAAGGTTCTTCACTGCAAAGAAGCAAGAATCTTGTGAAAGTAAGTAGGCCACTAAGGGGCCTGCTATCAGAGCAACATTGACACTCTTTTGGAATAAGCTAACGAACTTGTGTTGCAAGGATTTCATAAATTTCTAGCAAGGAGAAAAGATGAAAGTAGTGGAAGAAAACCCAGGCAAGTGAAGAGCTAGAGATTTCAGTAACAAGAAAAACCTTGGCAGGTCATTGATTTTATTCACTTTTGTCAATCAAGCTAATAATTGCAAGTAATTGTAGATGTGGACAAGAGTTGTAGAGGATTAGAAAAATTATCAGAGGAAGTGGTAGAGAACCCTTGCTGCAAGAAAGGTTGTAGAAGAAACCTGAGTTATGGTTAGAGAGTGAAGGGTAACAAGAGGAGCTCCTCAAAGGAAGAGAACCAAAAGCATTCTCAAGACATGAGAAAGGCATAGAGCCAACAGGGACCAAGGTTTGCTTAAGGGGTTCTAGAGGAGGGAACCAAGGGACACCAATTGCTATGGGTGAGGTGTTCAAGTAACAAGTAATGGAGAATAATTGTTACAAGGGTTTGTCTAAAGCTCATGATGGCAAGTGAAAGCTCATAGGAAGGGAAGAAAATAGATGGTTATTGATGGCCATAATTTGGGTTCAAAGAGAAGCCACAAAAGAGGAGAAAATGAGGCCAAGAGAAATGGCATGAGGAAATTAGGTCGAAGGAGATGGCTGAGCTAAAAGAGAGGCTTAATTTAGTGAAAATGTTCCAGTGTCGCTAGAACACGAAGACCACAAGAAAATATGGAACCTGAGGAGGAGGTTCAAGTTTCTTGTCAAATACAAGAGTTTTAAGAGGAAAATCCCTGAAGCCATAAAGCTTGGAAGAAAGATAAATCACTTATTGAGTGAACAACTGATAGAAGACTAACTCAAAGTAGTTTATCCTAAGGATGAAGCAATTTATTATTTTGAACTAGAACAAGGCACAACCCTTAGAGGGGAAGAAGATGTTGAAGAGAAATTGTTTGAGAGTTTCATGGATTGTATGGAGAGTCAAAATAAGAAAAGAGAGCTAAAAAGGAGGATGTTGATGAGACACTAATATAATGTCTCAAGAAATGTGAAGAAGGTCCCATGGAAGGTTAACAAGGAGAGTTGAGACAAGAAATACTAGAAGAGGATAAATGACTTTTTGTCTTTAAAATTGGTGAGATTTATGTAAATGAAAACTATAGGCCTAGACATAATGTCCAATAGAGAGGCGAAGCCTCAAGGACTACCTCTCAAACCTGAAAGAAAGCAAAGAAGGAGCCTTGCAAATAGCTTCCAAAGATTTCCATAATGGCAGGTGAGAGAAATGATGTTCAGGGAAAAGAATTGACCTCAAAGGATATTATAGAAGGGAGTAAAGGTGATGATGAAGATGAAGAGAAGATACTCAAAGGAAGTTTCATGGACTATGTGAAATGTCAGGAATAACAAAGGACACTAGGAGCATCAATGGAGACTCAAAAGCCTCACGCTTTTTAAGCTAATTTGTTTCGCTAGTGTCCAAGTCACAAAGACCGTGAGGGAAGAGAGTCATTACAAATTGTCATGAAAAAAGGGAGAATATAGAATTGCCTTTGAAGGACAGAGGCAACAATAGATTCCCAAAATGAGCATCTATGCAATTATAAGAGATAAGTATTGGACGAAGTTCAAGTGAAGCACTCATGGAGCTTGATAAAGAAATTGAGTTGTTGGAAGGAGGGCAGTCAGAATTCAATGGGGGAGAATGGATGACAGAGTACAAGCCTATAATTTTACTTCAAATTAGTTTTGTTGATTTGTATGAGGAATTTAATTCCCTCTAGGGAAGGATAGATGATTTGAAGATGTTCATATGACACATTAAGTTGGAGTTGGAATAAAATGTAACTGAAAATTGTGGACAATAACAGTTGGATAAAGGGTTTGCAACCCTCTAGCAAAAGAAATATAGTGAGCAGATATTGAATCTAAGAGGGAATTCATAGTAGCATGGAAATTTGGGTGCAAAGATTTCAAATGAGGTATAAGAGCCATACATTTTTAATCTAACAAATTTTATGTGGATACAGGTTCCAAGAAGGATGAAGGAGGAAAACCACACACAATTGTCATGATATCTTCCCAAGACATTGAGAAGGAAGAAAGGAATTAGAGTCTCATAAATGTCATCAAAAGGAGGAAGTGGAATGGGACCTTAGAAGAGAATGGAAGGTCTCATGTTTTAGAAATTAATATACTTGTGGATGTAGATTTCACAGTACGCAAGGTTGAGCAGAACGTCTAAGAGGACGAAGAGCATGGAAATTTATTCCAAGGAGTCTAAAATTGGCTGGTTAAGGACCAAGATATACAAGAAGTCTTCAGCTCGGTTGAAGGATATTGTAACTAATATCTTCACATTAAGAGTACGGTATATCTTGGTCCAAGTATAAAGCTGGCTAAAAATGAATTTACAGTCCTTGGAAGTCGCATGGAAGAAATAGCCACACAATGGTACTCAATCATTGTAAAGTTTTTTGCAAAAGAATATGATGGAAGGACTGCTGGGATTTTGGAACGAAGGCAGAGAATGCTACCACGAGAAGAAAAGAAGAGAAGAGGCATGAGACTCGTCTATTTCATGGAAAATTATTTTATTTTCAAGCAAAGAGGATAAGGAAGGGAATTGTTCTGGAAATTGACCAATTGTTTGAAGTGGTTGAGGGCTGCAATGAAGACCAAAGGAAAATAATTTATTGTTGTAAGTGTGAAGAAGATAGAAATATACTTTCCATAGAGCATCCAAGGAAAGGATTGTTAATAATTTTCAAATATGATGGAATAGTACGAGGATGAGTAAGGAATAGTTAGTTTCAGTACCTGGCTGACCGGGTTGTATTAGCATGATAGGTGTGAGATAACAACAACGAAAGATTTGGGATCATGGAAGGAGAAGGAAAACCCTTATCAAGTTGACTATACAAGATTTCTGAGCCAAGTGGCATATTGCAGAATTATGTGGGGAATCTTTGTAGACTGAGTTGGGACAAGGAGGCAACTATGAGAAGCAATAACATTTTGTTAGAGACTGAGGATTTAACATATTGAAACATTTGACCAGGAGGTCAAACTTTTTCCACCCAGGGAGTTTGATGCAAGAGCATAAAAACACTTGTAACATTTTGTTTAAGGCCTAAAAGGGACATGTAAATTTTAGATGGGAATCTTATTTTCTCATTTTATTAAAAGGAATTTATAATAAGACTGTGTCTCCTCATTCTGGAGGAATCTAGACTATAAGTAGTTAGGTTATTTAGATGAGTTAGTGTTTGCCTAATTGAACCTTAATTATCAAGGTTAGTTGTTGGCTAGTTTTGGATGCTGGACAAATATCATTTTTACTATCATTTTCACTCATTTCAGTGGAGATATTTTTGGGTCAATAATGTTGTATATGAGATTGTATATACAACTCTAGGGATTAGAGAGACCGAGGTTTCCTGTAATAGTGTTGTAGAGATATTTTTGGGTCCATAATGTTGTATATGAGATTGTATATACAAGTCTAGGGATTAGAGAGACCGAGGTTTCCTGTAATAGTGTTGTAATAATGCTGTTGAGGGCCATTGCATGCTTGTAAATATTATGTTCTGAAAGGAAATAAAATCTGACCTTCATTCGTTGACTACATCTCTATATCTTGGCCAAAATAATATGTTTATCACGACTAAAGTTTAGTGTCGACGTAACAATTGTAAGGGTAGAGAACTCAGATGTTGATAACGGGTGCCTGAGTCTGAAATTATTACACGATGTTGAATCTGGTATATGAATTGGCCCGTTGTTGAGAGTGCAAAAATTCCGTCGTTGTGAGTGCAAAAATTCCAAAGGCATGGATTGCATTTTCACATGACTGTTAAAGGCTGCATAGCCCCTGGAGCAAATAGTGGACGAGGACGAAGTCGCTAGAAGGGAAGGGAAATTTCTTTGAACTATCAGTCAACGCAGGGGAACTCGTGAAATCGATAACACACAGGTTATGTGGTTAGTTAACTTTAGGAGTCCCACAAAGGCGAAATCGCAAAGGAGTGTGGAGTGGTGATAATATTGTTGGTTTGCAAGCTGGTGCAGGCCTCCGGTAAGTCCCGCCATCTAAAATTCGAAATTGAAAAAAATTAGGTTGGCCTAGTCGGCAGAGTTGGAGGAATCAGTGTATGTGGAGAGGAACCGCTGGTAGAAAACCGGACCCCAGGAAAACTCCGTCAAACAACATTTGACTTTGGTCAAGTCCGGTCCCACCTTAGTCGGAGCTGGGGTCAGTCGGTGTGGCTGGATTTTGATCGAATCGGGGTGTGGGAAGACAATCGCAAGATATGACCCCGACCTCCCATAGAGTGGACCCCTCAACGGTTGGATTAGGTTTGAGGGTTAAAATCTATACAAGGCATTTCGATTCTAGGGGCATAAAATAAATCCAATGTTGTGACTGCAAGAGTCGAGAAGAATCGAACACTTACAGAGGAAAGGGAGAAGTGTAAGAAAGAGCGAATCGTTGCCCCATGCTGCGTGAGGAGGATTTTGATTCAATAAAAAGAAAAGGTGCTTCGCTGCAAAGAAGGAAGAATCTTGGTCAAGTAAGCAAGCTATTCAACCGGTCTATTATCAATCAATCATGATAAACGTTAAAATATTTAGTTTATTATACATTTTATATGATCAAGATTTTTATATTAAAATATTTTGTATGGGCTAAAAGCAAGAAGTACATATTAAGTCTTGGAGTTCTAGATTGGTAAAAAAATCATACCACCCCAAGAATCTCAACCTTAGTCATGGAGTTTTGGGATGGTCTATCACTACTAAAACACACCAGAACCAGAATCTCAACATTTTCAAAACAACATAAGATATATTTTTTCTTGTTAATATAAAAACTAAAAACTAGGTCATATAGGCCAATTACAAAGTGAGAGATACATACAAAGATCATGGAGGAATAAGATAGAAAGAGATTGTTCATGGATAATTGCACTGCTTAGCTATGGTCCAACATTCTTGCATGATGGAAGAGTCTTAAAAGATTTCCATGAGAAGGAGACATGCGACGTTGATGAGACACATCCCTAATTGGCTAACTTACTTAGGATTTTATTTCAAGTTCTTTTGAAGTGAGTAGGGATAATCATCGAAATGGAAGGAATGAGCGATGCTACTCATATGAGTAGGCTTTAAAGTCTCAAACTTTGAGATATTTTGTTGATATGGGTGCCATGTAGGATGTTGCTGATCACGTTTATAATGAGTTGAGAATCACCCTCCACCATAAGTTTAATGTAGCCTTCACTCTGGGCAATCAATAGTCCCTCTTCTAGGGATTCCAACTTTACTACATTGTTATTGTTATACCCCACAAATCTTGAATAAATGTAGATAAGCGATCCCAAATGATCCCTGAAGATATCTCCATAATTTGCCTCACCTAGGTTTTCTGTTGAAGCTTGTTATTGTTATACCCCACAAATCTTGAATAAATGTAGATAAGTGATCCCAAATGATCCCTGAAGATATCTCCATAGTTTGCCTCACCTAGGTTTTCTATTGAAGCTTGTTATTGTTATACCTCACAAATCTTGAATAAAATGATCCCTCAAGATATCTCCATAGTTTGCCTCACCTAGGTTTTATATTGAAGCATCATCAAAATTGAGATTTATGAAGATAGGGAGAGGAGGAATCTAGGAGGAGGGAATAGGATTTGTAGCATCATAGAGGGGCCAATTGTGACTCCTAGAGTATGGAACTAGCTCTGAAGCTACAAGGCCTCCTCGTCTTAGGCATATTGGTCTTGATCTGACCAAGGTTGTGTGGTAATTGATTCCTTTACATTCTTTTGAACTGTGATCCCAAGAGAGTTGTGAGGGAGGGAGCTATTCTTGAATATGCAATGATTCCTCTCTTTCCAAATATCCCAAAGGAGTAGGCCTGAAAGGAGAGTCTAGATGTGTTTTAAGGTGGAATTATTCAAATCTTGAGCCTTCTAATTGTTAATGGTGTAAGGGATACTGGTTAGATCATGGTCTAATCTCTTTGTGCCAACTTCTAGATCACTCCATGGATGATAGGAATAATAGAAAATATTGAAGAGGTTCTCCACATTTTGAGCTTCCTGAAGGCACAAAGAAAAAAAATAGGGGCCCATATGCTTGTGTTTCAAAATGTTTTCCCACTATAAGGATTTCCCTTGAACTAGAAGCCATAGGAAGGTGGAAACTTTCAATGATAGATTACTCTACCAAATGCAGGTCTAGATGTAGGAACCTTTTGGCAATTCTTTGAAACTCTCTTATAGTCTATAGACCTCATGGATGGAAAGTAAATTTCTTCATCTATAACCCCATCGTAGGTTATAAGTAAGTTGGATATCGAGATGAGTCTTTGCCAAAGATTTCACCAAAAAATTTACCAAGCCTCCTCCATGGGCTTAGGGTTCCATTCCCTTTGAATCAACCATTGTCTCCGTGTTTGATCTATGTTATATGCATCCCAATAGTCTTTGACTTTGTGAAGGCCTTGGGAAGTCATATGTAGGCACATGTTCATTTTGGTCTTGGAATTTTGGGAGTTATTTCCATGAATCCTCCCAAAAAGTGGATGTATGTTCATCATGGATTTCATAGAAGCAGTGTTGTTAAACCAAATGCACTCCTTTTTTTGCTAGATTCCAAATGGAGGAACCCATTGCTTCTTTGGGAGAACATAATTCTTATGAGTTGCCCAAATGCATTTAGTTTTTTGCTAGTTTCCAAATGCAGGAGCCTATTGCTTGTTTGGGAGAAATGAGTTCTTATGAGTTACCCAATAGGAATGCCCTTTACATATTTTCTCATCCTCATAGATTTTCAAAGGTTTTGATTTTTTTTTTTTGACCCAATAGGAGTTTGAACCTTGATTTCATGGTTTACATAATACTTCATAACATGTGATCAATAGAGTTGTCCCTTGTGTGCTAACAAATTTGGAATTATTATTATTAATTACAAAAAATTAATATATAAGTTAAACATTATACGTTTAAAAAAACACATAACAAGATTTTTAACTATGAAGATTCATCCTCACTTTACCTTGGAGATTCTTACTTTATAAATAAACTTTGTTACAATACTATAACCCAATATCATGGTTTATCAAGACCACGTACCCAAAAAAATATTTTATATAAGGTTTGTTCATATGGCACTCCTATAAATTAAATAATTTAATTAAAAAGAGAAAAGGTACATAATTATTAATTATATTTTAAATAAATATAAATTTTTGATATCTCTCTACTATTAAAAATATTTTAAAACATTTCATAGAAATTAAATCCTTATCTACAATCAAGATAAATTCATCTATATATAAATTTATTATTTTTACATAAACATAAAAACTTTAGATAATAAATTTATAAATTTGTTTTTACATAAACATAAAAATTTTAGATAATAAATTTATTATTTTGGCACGAAGAAAAAACTTAGATAACAGATTATCAAGAAAAAGACATTGATGTGGTTAGGAGTGTTCATTAATAACCTCCCCACCTGGATTCAAATAGCTGTTGTGCATCTAATGAAACAACTATAATATAACCATGTTGTAATCGATGTTGATATATATGAATTTCTTGTAATAGCTGTTGATACATGAAAAAGGTTGACTCATGTTGTAATTGATGTTGATATATATGAATTTCTTCTTAAAAAAAAAGTCACTCACTCTTTTTAAAAAAATTAGAAGGAAAATATTCAAATAATTATCTTTTTCAGATTCCCAAATATTCCAAAAAAATATCTGCAATAAACATAAAATGCCCAGATTAACCTCAACTAGAAAACAATACCGCAAGCACATTGAAGCAACCAATACATTGGTGTTCTCTGTCCGTGGATGTCAACCGACGCTGTAAATATTATGGCTGAAGTTATACGATCATGGTGCAGTGAGGCAAACATCCAATCTGAGCATAAGCAAATAGACATACTCTCACAGTTTGGATGACCTTCGCTCATATTCGAGCAGGGAAGTATTTGAGTCGGCATAGAGGCGAACGCTGTTGCAATAGAGGTGTATTCGACTGTAACAGTAGCTGCGACTGAAGATATAAAGCTTTTGGGTTTTTTTTTTAATCTTATTTTAGTACACATGAATACTTTGAGAAACCCTAAAATGATGGTTACAAGTAGCATTTAAGTAGCGTGGTGACTTCGACATTGAATTTTTCGGTGTTGATGTTAGAGAGTGGTGAATTTAGAATTAGAATTTGTTATCACCTATTTTAACGTGTATTTTGAATTGTTTTATCAAGTATTTTAACATGTATTTTGAACAGTATGTGAGGTTTATGAATCGAAGCAATAAATAATAATGTATTTTGAATATTATGCGAGGTTTATGAATCGAAACAATAAATAATAACGGACGGTATGTTGCAGAATTCATATTAAATTATAACTGGTTTATGAAATAGATATCTAGATTAGTGGTATTTTTAAAGTTTATATTTATTAATGTTGAGTTTAAAATATTTATATATATATATTTTCTAATATATTTTTAAGTGAAAATTTTTAAAATTTGATTAAAAAAAATTTAGAATTGTAAATTGGACTGACTCAGATCTTTTTCAAGATTATATATAGAGAGAGCATTTTTTGTATTTGTATGTAAGTTTGTGCTGACATTACACCAAAATACATTACGTAGTACATAGTTGTTATATTACAAATTTATAAGAGGATTAAATTGGGACAAGAAGAAATTGGGGTGTATAGGTATAAATCTTACAAAAATGATCTAAAAAAAATTATATGTTATATTATAATTGATTGATAATGTAATTCTTCATAATTTGCAATGTAAGCCATTTACCTCTAAGGAATCCTAAAAGGTTTGATGCCTCCATTTATTTTTAAATCTTTCAATTTTAATTTACACACTTCATTAGCTCAAAAGTATGCATTTTTTGAGATCATGGAGAACATGGAAATATTCTATTAAAGAGAACACTTCCTTTACTTTCTTAATTCTTTTAATAATACTTTCTAATGTTTTGTCCCTATGAGAGGAGTCCTTCAACAAATGTTCCATAAGGAGAGAGTCTCCCAAAACAATGAAAGAAGCTACCTTATTTTCTTAAGCTAATTGAATCATTCCCTTAATGGAAAACATAAGCTTCAACAAATTTTTTTGTCAAATATCCTCAGCCTTATGAATATCCCTTCTTTCTATCTCTAACCTAGTTTATATATTCCAAATTATAATTTAATCTATAAAAATAATAAAATTAGTATAACTAATTT
>APFE030426030.1:55827-125803 GCA_000404065.3 Pinus taeda
TTTAGGTTTATAAATTATTTTATCTTTACCATTTACGACATAGATGTAGCCAAGTGAAGAGTGAAGATATGATATTTGACAATTTAAGTGAAAGAGGTGATATATTTGTGCAATTTTATAATAGATAAAATATTAAAAAATTTAAAAAAAAAATTGTTCTTAAAAGAGTTGGATTTAATGGTAAAGATAGAGGAGTTTTTCATCATTGAATAGGTTTTCATTAAATTTTAGGTTACCTTAAAAAAGTGTTTGGGAGTGTGGTTGTTTTAAATAATTTAATGACGTACACACAGATAAATCTTAGCCGGATATCTTTCAATTTAAATTAATTTAAATTTGGTCATGGATACATGTACTAAGATTTAATCATAAATGTAGCTAAGATGCACTCCTTATTTTCACATGTATCTAAGTAATGGAACTGATGAGTACCTCATTTCATTTCCATCATCGTAACATGCATGTAGTATAGCTAAAGTATATTATAAATGGGGCTATCATTATATTATGTAATAAATAAAATCATTGTAATAATAATGATAAATCATTATTGGGTATAATAATGAGGAATTCCAAGCTCATGAAAAGAAACTATAAGAAAAATATGAAGAAGTTGTATCATTATAATATATTGACCATATACAAATTGTCACAATCTAAAATGAAAAGAAATCACAATAAGAAGCTTATGATGATTTAAAAGGGAAAATTAGAGATTTCGATACATCTTTATTAGAATAGATGAATAAATTGTGCACACTCAAATGGAATTAGAGAAGCACGATATAGAAATTTGTAAATTTCAACAACAAATAAAAGAGCCATGACAAGGAAATAACAATATTAAAAGCACTCACAAAAGAAATGCTTAAAATATCGGTAGGAAACTATCATCCAAAGATGATGCAATTTCTTGTTTGAGAATTCATAAATAACTCCAATTGTAGAAATGATGAAGTTGAAGAAAGAGAGGCAAGTGTAACAAAATAACCAGACCATGGTTAAAGGTATAAACATTGATGCAATCAATATAGCAAACCTATTACTGTTATCAAGGAAGCTGTATCAATGGAAGAGCCTCCAACAGTTAGACCTCAAGATAAAATGGCCTCAGTATAAGGGATCAAAACTAAAAATTAGAGTGGCATTGCTAATGAAGTCTTATTAGTGAAAGAGCTTCCAAAAGTTGAAAATGAAGGTAAAGACACCTCACTAGAAGGGATGAAAAATAAAAATCAAATTGTCATTTCTAGTGAAGCACTTTTAGTGAATATTATTCTAGAAGTTAAGTTCCATAAATAATTTAGGGATAAAACAACATCCATAGATTTAGTGAAGGTTGACACAACCATATATAAGTCAATGACGTAGCCGAGCCACACTAGCCCACAACTCTACGTGTCCTCGATTTTCTCAACGTTTGGACTTTTCCGGTGGTCGCATGCAAAGGTGGTCAGTGGACGTCGGGTTGGAAACTGTGAGCAATTATTACCGCATTTAATTCCTACCTACATGCCTCGGGCCTAGTTCCTCCGCTCGTTCTTTGCCAAGACACCTCGCTTTCTCGGTTATTCGAGACAGTTCTACTCTACGGTGTGGTTGCTGTGAGGGTTTGGTGAGTTTTTTGTCTGGCTCTTGCTCTGTTGAGTATAGAGGTCTCTGTTCCTCTGTCGGATATCACTATGGATGACTGTAAGTCTCCCACACCTGGTTATGCTCTTGTTAGTCTGCAGTGGATTGAAACTACTCTGATTCTGTTGGCGCGCTCACTTGATTTTTCACCTAGTAAGTCTTTCAGTCTCGTCCTGTCATTTTTGCTATGATATGGTTGTGGAATCTGAGGTCCTGTCCAAATATCGTTCTCGGTTGTTGTTATACTATCTCCGTTGTTATATTGTTGCCTCTGCTATGGTTTTGGTCACCTTCGCTATTATGATCGGTGTCTCTGGTCACTGTTCTGTGTGTAATTTGTTGAACTTTTGTCATCCTCGGATTTCAGGCAACACATTGGGCAGGTTACTATGACTTGAACCATGTATTGACTCATTCCCTGATTCAGTTTCCACCTCTTCTTGGTGTTTACGCTAACCAAAACCGCTCCTCTTGTCTTAGCTTCGTCGATTCAGCTTGGCTCTGCTCCTCGAACCTCTGGTCTGCTTGCTTAGGTATTTATATGCAAAACCCTCTTGTTTCTATGGTTGCTTGACTTGGTTTTTTTCCGCAATGTACATGTACTAACGATGCTCTGTTGTGTATGCAGGTCAATGGCTCGACCAGGGTATGTGGATCCTCCGGGTTTCGGTCTTCCAAGGGTGGTGAACCTTTGTCGGTAGGCTCTGGCACTTCAGCTCGTCAATGCACTGATAGTTCTTTGGGTTTTTTGTAGATTTTGGTTTTGCTGTCTTGGCTTGACATGCACAGTCATTATTCCTTGTGGAGTTGAGGCTTTGGCCTGCCTGTTCTGGTTAGTCGTTCGTTGACTGATTATTTGGGGTCTCTGTTCCCAATCCCTAGGCCACGATTTGTCCACTCACAACGCGGCCCTTGTTGTTCGTTTGTCAAGGAATGTAATGTGTGCATATAATGGTCAATAGCAATGCAAATAGGGTTTGCTATCACTATTTAACTTGTGAAATTATGAAGAATCGTTTAAAGGAATACCTTTGCTATAGGTTTCTCTTCCGTTCTCTGTGTGTGGTATTGTTTCGTCTTAGGTCTTTGGCTGTAACTCCTTTTCAGATTATGGCTCAACATATCGGCCCTTCATTGTGTGGCTATGCATTTAAATGGTTTTGTTGTAGTTTGTTTGTTCAATGATAACATAAAACAATGTGACCTTACCGTGGTCTTTCTCTATTTGTCAACACTGTTCGTTTCAATTCGATAAATGAAAAGAAATTTAATCATACAACAGATAGACAATGTATACAGATGGACGATTTTTATTGAAATAGATATGTTCCTTTATTTCTATGTTATGAAGTTGCAGAACCTTGCTCTTGTCTTACATTGCTCCTTTTATACCTTGTGGTTACAGTTAATTTGAAACTGCAATTATTTGTTAGTTGAACAGAAACAATTGGTTGGGTAACTATAGTTTTCGGTTGTCATTACAAGATCTACTTTTAGACAATTTTGTCTTTTCTTTCCTAAATTAACAGATCAATTCCTAAACTGATATTTTATTTCTATTGACCTATAATAACCCTAACCGACATTTAACTTTGATATTTAACAACTAAGAGTAAAGTAACTAGAAACTTAGCTTATAACTTCATAAACTAATAATAATAATAATAAAGCAATCCAGATATTCAATAACCTTCCAGCCTGGCGAGACTTCACCCGGTCATGGTGAGTTAGATGCTCCTGCATCACACTTCTGGGGCAAAAAGAAATCATGGCTCCGGTCCATGAGCTTCTCGACTGAAGTACCTGTCTGTTCAATTTGCATGGCATCAAGCCACAAACTGTCCTCAATAGGATAGTTCTTCCACTTGAATAGGTACTGTACATACTCCTTCTGCCAAGTTCGTTTAGCCACCTGAGTGTCGAGAATACTTTCGATCAAGAGGTTGAACGTAAGGCATCTGTGTCTTCCAAGCTTCTCCTTTCTCCTGGGTACTTTGTGTAGGTCATGTGGTTCCATCTTCCTCCTTTTCCTTTTGGTTAGTCGTGTAAGGGAGCAAGTCTGCTACGTTTAAGATAGGTGAAATGCCTATTCCGGGTGGCAACTCTATCTCGTAGGCATTTGCCGAAAACTTCTGAAGGACTTTGCAAGGCCCTATCTTTTTATACTTCAATTTATTGTACATACCTTTGGGAAAGTGTTCTTTGTGTAAATGTGTGAGGACTTTGTCCCCCATGTCAAGCTGTACTTCCCTTCTCTTCAAATCTGCGTGTTGTTTGTACTTTAAGCTGTTGTCTTGTAATTTCATTTTCACCTATTCATGCAAGTCTCTCATCGCATTAGTGAAATCTTCTCCATCTGTGCTTCGCCTTTCCTGCAATCCAAGGTCTCACAGTTCATGCACTCCGCGAGGATGCATGTCGTACAGGATCTGAAATGGACTAAAACCTGTGCTGCGGTTAGGCGAGTCATTGTAAGCGAACTTTGCCTGTGCTAGCGCTCGATCTCACATCCGTGAGTTCTCCCCGACCAAGCTCCATAACAGGTTTCCCAGACTCATGTTTACAACTTCTGTTTTCCCGTCTTTTTGTGGGTGATATGCAGAACTGTAGCTTAGCTGTGTGTCCATTTTTTTCCATAAGGTACACCAAAAGTGTCCCGTGAACTTCACATCCCTGTCCGAAAGGATAGATTTAGGCAATCCATGTAACCTAACAATCTCATTGAAAAACAAGTGGGCCACGTGGGTGGCATCACTGGTTTTCCTACAAGGAATAAAATGTGCCATTTTCGAGAATTTGTCCACCACTACCATTACTGAGTCGTATCCTCGCTGCGCTTTCGGTAGACCTAAGACGAAGTCCAAAATGACTGAGTCCCATGGTCTGCCTGGAACAAGTAATGGTGTATATAGTCCTATGTTCTGACTGTGCCCCTTTGCTAACTGGCACACTTTGCATCTGGCCACAAACCGTTGTACATCTCTCTGCATCTTCAGCCAAAAATAAAAATGACTAAGTTGTTCGAGGGACTTATCCATGCTGAAATGTCTGACCAAACCCCCACTATGCTTCTCTCGTATAATATTCTCCCTCATCGAGCAGTCAGGTATGCACAGTTGTCCTCCCTTAAACAACAACTTTTCCTGTAGACTGTAGTCTAACCAAGGACTATTATCTCTCACTAGAGGGTTTTGACATGCCTCATAGGCCTCCCTAAAATATGTATCCATCTCGTATAGGTCTTGTAAGTGCTCAAAACCCAGCACCTGCATAGTGCTTTCGTGCAAAAGTAGATCTTTCCTACTCAGCGCATCCACTACCTTGTTTGCTTGCCCGCTAATATGTTTCAATATGAAGTTGAAACTCTGCAAATACTGCACCCATTTGGTGTGCTTGTGGTTGAGCTTGTGCTGTTGCATTACATACTGTAGTGCAGAATTATCTGAAAACAGTACAAATTCATTTCCCAATAGATAATGCCTCCAGTGCGTTAGTGCCTAAATAACAACATAGAACTCTTTATCATACGATGAGTATTTCTATCTACTCTCGTTTAGCTTCTCACTGAAGAACGCTACAGGCTTATCCTCCTGACTGAGTACAACTCCAATTGCTGTCCCGCTGGCATCACAGCGAACCTAAAATAACTTCTTGAAATCGGGTAATATTAGGATCGACCTCTCAGTAATCTTCTTTTTCAACAAGTGGAAACTTCTCTCTTCTGCCTCTATCCATCAAAAAGGTTGGCTGACCTTTTTGATGGTATCTAGCATTGGTGCACAAATTTCGCTGAAATTATTTATGGATTTCCTGTAAAAACTTGCTAATCCGTGAAAGCTACGTACCTTAAACAAACTTTTCGGAGATGGCCAATTCACTATCATTGCCACCTTCTCTAGATCCATCTTCAGTTCATTCGTTACTATTACAAACCCCAAATAAATCAATTCCTTCTGCAAAAAAGTACATTTCTTCAAGTTTATTAGCAGTTTATTCTACTGTAATTTCTCCAGCACCTTACACACATGTTGAAGGTGTTCTTCCCTTGTCCTGCTGAAAATCAGGATGTCGTCCAAGTATACAATTACAAATTTTCTGATATACTCCTTCAGCATCTTATTCATTAACCTCATGAACATACTGGGCGCATTGCTCAGCCCAAATGGCATGACCAGCCATTTGTATAGCCCCTCATTCATCTTAAAGGCTGTCTTCCATTCATCCTCCTCTCGTATTTGAATCTGATGGTACCCACTTTTCAAATCTATCTTAGAGAAATAAGTTTCCCCGCTTAAACAATCCATCATATCATCCATTTGCGGCAATGGGAACCTGTACTAGATGGTGATTTTATTGATGGCGCTTGAGTTGGTGCACATCCGCCATTCTCATCCCTTCTTGGGAGCGAGGACCATTGGAACAACACAAGGGCTCAAGCTCTCCCTTATCAATCCCTTGTCCAACAGCTCTTGCACCTACTTCCTAATATCTTCATTGTCCTTGGGGATCATTCGGTATGCCGCTTTGTTTGGAAAACTGGCTCCGGGTATGAAGTCAATGTGATGACTTATGCTCCTTTTGGGGGGTAACTTGTCTGGAAATTCATCTACAGCTATGTCTGTAAACTCCTCCAACATTTGCTGGATCTCTGTAGGCAAATCTGATACCTCCGTATGCAACAAGACTGTCCTTTCTTTCTTTACAACTGCATAACCTATCTCACTATCCTCAACCTGTTTTAAAAACTGTTTTCCACTAACCAATAATGTTCTTGGTTCACTAGTCTCTACTGTCCCTTCTTCTCTGATGGGTACAAGCATATGCTTGATTCCATCCTTCACGAATTTGTAACAGTTCGTCAATCCATCGTGTACCACCTTCCTATCATACTGCCAAGGCCTGCCTAACAGTATGTGACATACATCCATTGGCATGATGTCACAAACAACTTTGTCCTTATATCTACCTATCTGAAACTCGACCTCGCTCTGTTCATCCACCAGCAACTGATGGCATTTTTGCAACCCCAAAACTCTGTAAGGATTGGGATGCTTCGAGCATTTCAACTCCAATTTTTCCACCATCTCTATGGACACTAAATTATCAGTACTACCACTGTCAATAATTAACTTACAACACTTACCTCGTGACTTACAAATCGTCCTGAACAAAACTTTTCGCTACCTCTGTTCGGTGACCTCCTTGACTGGTTTTAACAACAGCTTGTGCAGCACCAAAGCTTCTCCCATCTCTGGAGCATTCCCTACTTCTTGAGTAGGCGTTGCTGCTTCCTCTAGTTACGCCACATATGCACCCCACTGTCTAGCTAGATCTACTTCTGGACATTCAAATGAACGGTGCCCCCATTTATGACACTTACAACACTGATAACTAGCTCCTCTACCTCTGCCATTTCCCTTGCTTCGGTGGGATGACCTACCGCCTCTCGTGCTGTCACCTCTATCTGCTGATCTGGAAGCTTTAGAACTGTTGGCTTCCTAATTGCTGTTAGTAGTTCGGCCCTTGCCATAGGACTGGCCTTTCCCTCTGCTGGTTCCTCGTCCTCTCCGGGCATTCGACCTTCTGGTAATTTTCTCCTCATCCTTTATCGCACTCTGATACACTTCCTCAGTGTTGTTCAAAGATAAAATACTGATTTCATCCAAAATATCTAACCTCATCCCATTAACATACCTGGCTATTCTTTCTGCTCTATCCTCTGTATATCCGGCCCGCAAATTAACTCGATAGAACTCCTCCGTGAATTCCTTTACTGTCAATCCTTTCTGTCTTAGATTTTGCACCTGCCTGTGCAATGTAATCTGATAATCCCTCGGCAGAAATCTGCCCTTTAACTTGGCCACCATTCTTGACCAGGTTTTAATCGGCGCCTTGTTCAACCTCTTCCTCTCATTATGGACACTATCCCACCATAGGGCTGCGTGTCCCTTCAATTTCGTCGCAGCGAATTTGACTCTGTGGTCTTTGCTGACTTCCTCACACTCAAAGTACTTATCCATCTCACTGATCCAATCCAATAAAACTTCAATAGGCAGGCTACCGTCATACGTTGGGAGTTCTGGTTTGGGTTTACTACTTGCTACTAAAACAGATCTCAGAAATCTCACCTCTACGGACTCACCTTCTGGTCCATCTACTGCTACTTCAACTTCCTCTTCACTAGCATCATCCATTTCTGGATCTCTTCGTCTACGTGCCTCTACTGCCTCCAAACAAGCAGCAAGAATTATGATCTCCTCTCTCAGTCCTTCCTCTGCCAATCTTCGAGCACCTCTGCCATGACATCATCTTCCTCTCTCCATTCCTCCTACTAACATAAACAATCGCTTTGATACCACTCTGACATAGCCCAGCCACACTGGCCCACAACTCTACGTGTCCTTGCTTTACAATGGTCACCGGATTTTCTCAATGTTTGGACTTTTCTGGTAGTCACATGCAAAGGTGGATAGTGGATGTCGGGTTGGCAACTGTGAGCAATTAATGCCGCATTTAATTCCTACCTACATTCCTCGGGCCTGATTCCTCCGCTCGTTCTTTGCCAAAACACCTCGATTTTTCAGTCATTCGAGACAGTTCTACTCTACAGTGTGGTTGTTGTGAGGGTTTGATGAGTTTTCCATCGGGCTCTTGCTCTGTTGAGTATGGAGGTCTATGTTTCTCCATCAGATATCACTGTGGATGACTGTAAGTCTCCCACACCTGGTTATGCTCTTGTCAGTCTCCGGTGGATTGAAACTACTCCAGTTCTGTTGGCGCGCTCGCTTGATTTTTCACCCGGTAAGTCTCTTAGTCTCATCCTGTCATTTTTGCTATGATACAGTTGTGGAATCTGGGGTCTCGTCCAAAAATCATTCTCGGTTGTTATTATATTGTCTCCGTTGTTATACTGTTGCCTCTGCTATGGTTGTGGTCGCCTTCGCTATTATGATGGGTGTCTCTGGTCACTATTCTGTGTGTAATTTATTGAACTTCTGTCGTCCTCAGATTTCAGGAAACACATTGGGCAAGTTTCCGCGACTTGAACTAGGTATTGACTCGTTCCCTGATTCCGTTTCCACCTCTTCTTGGTGTTTATGCTAACCAAAACCGCTCCTCCTGTCTCAGCTTCGTTGGTTCGGCTTGGCTCTGCTGCTCGAACCTCCGGTCTGATTTCTCAGGTATTTATATGCAAAACCCTCTTTTTTCTATGGTTGCTTGACTTGTTTTTCTTTTCGCAATGTACATGTATTAACGATGCTCTGTTGTGTATGCAGGTCAATGGCTCGACCTAGGTACGTGGGTCCTCCAGGTTTCGGTCTTCTAAGGGTGGTGAACCTTTGCCGGTAGGCTCTGGTACTTTAGCTCGTCAATGCACTAATAGTTCTTTGGGTTTTTTGTAGATTTTAGTTTTGTTGTCTTTGCTTGACATGCACAGTCATTATTCCTTGTGGAGTTGAGGCTTTAGCATGCCTGTTCTGGTTAGTCATTCATTGAATGATTTTTGGGGTCTCTGTTCCCAAACCCTAGGCTAGGGTTTGTCCACTCAGGACGTGACCCTTGTTGTTGTTTGTCAGGGAATGTAATGTGTGCATATAATGGTCAATAGCAATGCAAACAGGGTTTTGTTATCACTGTTTAGCTTGTGAAATTATGAAGAATCGTTTAAAGGAATACCTTTGCTATAGGTTGCTCTTCCGTTCTCTATGTGTGGTCCTGTTTCATCTCGGGTCTTTGGCTGTAACTCCTTTTCAGACTGTGACTCAACACATCGGCCCTTCGCTCTGTGGCTATGCATTTAAATGGTTTTATTGTAGTTTGTTTGTTCGACGAGAACATAAAACAATGCGACCTTACTGTGGTCTTTCTCTGTTTGTCAACACTGTTCGTTTCAATTCGATAAATGAAAAGAAATTTAATCATACAACAGATAGACAATGTATACAAATAGACGATTTTTATTGAAATAGATCTATTCCTTTATTTCTATGTTATGAAGTTGCAGAACCTTGCTCTTGTCTTACATTGATCCTTGTATACCTTGTGGTTACAGTTAATTTGAACCTGCAATTATTTGTCAGTTGAACAAAAACAATTGGTTGGGTAACTATAGTTTTCGGTTGTCATTACACGATCTGCTCTTAGACAATTTTGTGTTTTCTTTCCTAAATTAACAGATCAATTCCTAAACTGATATTTATTTCTATTGACCTATAATAACCCTAACCGACATTTAACTTTGATATTTAACAACTAAGAGTAAAGTAACTAGAATCTTAGCTTATAACTTCATAAACTAATAATAATAATAATAATAAATCCAGATATTCAACAACCTTCCAGCCTGGCGAGACTTCACTCGGTCATGGTGAGCTAGATGCTCCTGCATCACAAAGGATGTTTTCATGCCAATTAATACAAAAACATTAGATAACATCATGATTCCTAAAGTAAATCATAACAATAATAAAGCATATATTACAAAGGATCAACTTACTAAAAGTATTGTAAGGATACCCAAATCAAAGAATTTGTAATTTGCTAGAATAAACATACCAATATCTCAATGTACCTAACTTGGTTTCTTATGTATCAAATAATTCAAAGATATATGCACATCAACTTTGTTGAAAAGAAGAGAAAATTGAATATGCACATAAAATTCAACTACAAAGAAGAGCAAATTCAAAATTTTATCATCATAGAGTACCAAAAATAATTCATTTTGGATGGATTGATTATAGTTTCATGAGACACTATTGTTCAAGGATTCAAAGGACTCATCACCTCATATCATGAGTATTATCAAGTAGATGAAGCTACAAGAAGACGATCCATAATTATGGATGATATTTTCTTCCCATGCTTTGAGGAAAAATCATTTTAAATGGGAAAGGCCTGTAATATACTTAAGGTATATTATAGCTAGGGCTATAATATAGTGATTATTATGTATAATAATCATTGTAATAATAATGATAAACCATTATTATGTAATTCTTATTATATAATATTACTGATAAGTTGTGCTCTTTACGAAAGACACATCCTATCACCCACCATGTGTATTTATACACATTTTTGTACTTAATTAATTATAACTTGAATACAAATGTTCTTACAATAATTGTTATTTAATATGGATTACATTGTGTATTAATTGGTTTTTGTTGAAGTATGTTACTAGGCTCACTTTAATGCAATTGCAACCACCCAATCATTAACCTATCCCACCTCCATGACCATGCCTAGATATCCATCTAGAAGCAACATATAACAAAATATATCTCACACAAGGTTTTTTCATCCATGGAGATTATGTTCTTCAAATCAACATTTACTTTGACATCACCCAACTTATCCTTCCACTCAATGCCTTCTAGTAAGGGGATGTATCCCATCTCCCATACCTTGCAATTAGCTCTAAATAAACATGTGATTTTTTTTCAATATCCACCTCCATGGTTATCATATTTACCCCCTCCAAGTGATCATATGTAGCATTCCTAGTCAAGTTGCCCACTTTGTCATGAGTATAAACCCAATAAACTCTCTCACTTTTCACACTATATTTTTCCACTCATCTTTTCCATATGCTAACCTAGGGCCTTAATTCAGATATTGTTTCTTAAAGGAATCTTTGTGGGGTTTCATTAGATTCCTTCCAATTCCCTCAAGTGTGAATTATGAACAAATCTCTAGCTCCATCCATCCTTGTGGTAGAACATGTTGTGGCTCTTGTGAGCTACTTTAATGCACTCTTTTACAAATTCAACAACTTTTGGCCAAAGCTAGTATATCTACACAAATGGATTACTTGGAAAGGTATAAAAATAAATTATGAATCTTTCTTTCATCCATGTGAAAAGTGATTCTAGATAGTTCAATTTGACCTAGTAAAATTCAGATATCTAGTCCTCAACTCAAAACCTTATTTGGAAAAAAAATGAACTATATAGATGAAGTTGTGGACCCTAACTTTCAATCCATTGATAGAGTATCTGTGTCTCACTCCAATTTAAGTATGCATCCCCAACCTTTGTTTGTAATTTTTGGAGTTTCACTTCTTGTAAGGCATTAGAAATGCCCTATGCAAGATCAATTTTAGGAGTGTAGAAAAAGAAAAGAAGCATATATAAGCATGTATGCACACATTTGTGTGCACATGAATTTTAGCAAAGGATTCCTGATGGAGATCAAGCTAGTAGAAAACTACTATAGTTCAACATAATCTCTTGATTATGATTAGGTTTCTTTTTAATGGAAAGCTTGATCAAAACGTGGCACATGCAACCCATTATGTCAAGAGTCCAAAAGCATGTCACTCAAGAAAATATTTAAGGATGCACACAATGTGGGACAAGGCAATGGAAGAACACAACATAATTAGTAAAACCGCATTATAGGTCCCACTGGCAAATCCATCTTGGAAAATAATAGCATGGTTGTAATGCATCAAGAAGGAGAAACAACCATGAATCCAATGCAATTGACCTTGTCCTATCTACTAACTACTTAAGGACGCAATGACTCCATTGTCCCCATTACAAATACCATGTCAAAAATAGTGAGAAAATACTCCATATAAAGGCTCTGTATCAAAAACTTGTCTACTCACCCAAGAGTATATACCTCATTCCTCCCCTACAACCACCCGAACTCACCACTCTCGTAGTTTCCAAACTATTCTATTTCTCCTCAGGAAAGGGTTGAAGAGGAAATAGAAATCAAACATAATATATTGCATGAAAGAGAAATGGATTCTTGGTGTTGCATAACTTTGTCTTCAAACAAAATGTATTGCATGACTAGTCACTCAACTCCTATATTAACAAGAGAAATAGATTCTTTGTGTTGCATAGCTTTGTCTAACCACCAACCTTGACTTTGATAACTTTATGAGACTTAAATATAAAACTCTCATTAACAACAATGTCATGGATGAATGATTCTAACTAATTAAATTAAATGTTAAAACTCTATTTGACATAATTCTATATATAAATTTAATCAATTAAATATTGTAGAAATTATTTGTTTTTAATACATAAATTATTAAAAATAATATTATTATTTCATGGTTTAAAATAATAATACTATACATAACTTCTTATTTAACATTTTTATAATAAGAAAATACAAATAACAAAAATTCTTTTACATAAAAATAATAATTAAATTTGAAATAAATATTAAAAAAGAAACAACATCCTAAAAAATAAATAACTTTACTTGATTTATTAGAGAAATTTCTATTTTTGAAAAAGTTACTTTTAAAAATTTTAAAATTTTAAAATTTATTTTATCATTTTTTATCGTTAGGATAAAAAGTAATAATGTATCTTTCATAATTTTCTTTCATCATTAACTTTGTATCCTTACAACTTGGATGAAGAGATAATAATGCATCTTTGAAATGGTATCACCCAAAAAAAAATTTCATGATTTTATCATGATTAACTTTGCACCTTGACATGATAAAATTATAATAATGATATTTTAAAATCTTATGGAACACTGAAAAACGAGATACTCATGAAGATTGTGCAGGAAAGGTGCAATCAAATCAGGGTGGGGGCACGTGAAGAGTGATGATATATCTTCAACAACTTAGGGGAATGGAATATTATAATCTTATCATTATTTTTCAAACAACCTAAAATTGGGAATATTATTATTTTTCAAACCTAAAATAATTTTAGGTAGCATACCATTCTTATCCATAGTGGAGGCATTGTCTAATCTGCATTCACATGGATATACAAATTATACATAGGAAAAAAAATGTTGGCCTTACATTAAGAAAACACTGAAGCATAGTAGCTTTTTACATTAATTATAAACCAAAGGACAATACATCTCTTTTACTTAAAGCAACATCAAACCTTACATTTTACAACAACCAACGCCAAGCTCCCCTTCAACAACATCAGACATTTCACTTTACATCAGGCGAAGCCAAGCCCCTATTCAACAACTTCAAACTTTACATTTTGCAACATGCTACCCCAAGCTCTCATCAGAATCGCCATGGAGCCATACAATGGCTTGAGTTTTGTTGCTTCTGATCATTCCTGTGAAAGTGGAGTCATAACGATTTGCGCTCCGAACTGGGGCTGAAGAAACACAACAGGGATGGGCGCATGTGTATACGTAGGAGAGAGGGAGATGGAGAAACGCTGCAATATCATGGCAAGTATCAACTTGGACTGGAGCAGTGCGAAATTCTGTCCAACACAAATCCTGGGTCCCATCCCAAATGGCATGAAGGCCATGGGATGCTTGGCAGCCTTGGATACTCCATCGCAGAACCTTTCAGGGTCAAATTCTTTGGCATTATCTCCCCACAGAGACGGGTCATGATGGAGGGCAATGATTGGAAACAAGAGTTGGGTGCCCGCAGGAACTGAGAAGTTTCCAAGCTTCATGTCTTGCTCTGCCTGCCTGATCAGCGCCACTACTGGTGGATAAAGCCTAAGGGACTCGTTCAGAATCATGGTCATCTGCTCAACAATAACATAAAAGCCAATAAACACAAGATACCCATAAATTTATTAACAACTTGCAATCTCCATGAATCTTACTAAAGAATTAAAGAAGTCAGGTGAGATGCCTATAAATAGATCTGGCTTTAGAACACACTCCACTCCTTTTGACATGGTTAAACTTTTGTTTCACACATACACCCACAAAATAAAAACTTCCCATGGAGGTCACTCAAGGCATTGAGATTTGCACCTAAATTTTGCTACCCATCACAGGCTTTAATAGGTCCAGACTCAAAGAAATGTATGCCCGTGGTTGAGATTTCAGAGAAAAACACAAAGACTGAGAAATAAAAACAAACAAGCCAAGAGTGATTAGTATGTTGATGCCCTTACTATCTTGAGTTGATTCAGGTTTTCTGGTTTGGGAGCTTGGTGTCTACATATGCTGAGAATTTCTTTGCGTGCTCGGTCCTGCCATTGGGGGTGCATTGCAAGTAGTATCATGGCCCATGCCAAGAGGCATAATGTTGTATCATGGCCTGCAAAGAAGAATGTCTTGCATTCCTCCACAATTTCTTCAATGCTCATCGTGCCCTTCTGCAGCACCACTCCTTGCTGCTGCTGATCTCTGCTGCTGGATGTCATCACACTGATGAGGTCACCACCATAACTGCTGGATTTGCCCAAGCTCCAAGTTTGCTTCTTGCTTTGAATCAGCTGCCTCAGGGACCCCCGGATTTCTCTGTCTAGTTTTCTCATGTATCGATTCTTTTTGGTAGGCAGAAACCTGAAAGCAGTACCATCCACAGTATATTCAGCCAAAAAAGCAAGCAAATAAAAGATTTCTCCCTAAAAGTTGTATGACTACAAAATAAAATAGGCCTTGTCAATGAACTTGACTGAGCTTTAGATGAAAATGCATCTAATAATTTCGGCAATGATGTATCATGTAAGGACTCCAAGAAAATACCAAACGTTTTCAGTGTCTTCATGTCAAAGAGTTGTACTAGAGAAATGATTGGAGAATCCTACTTTGATATTGGTTGTACAGGAGATCTTTCATAATCTCTCATGGAAGTCTTCACCAAATGATAAGAATGATTGTGGAGAACCCATGGTGGGATGGCAAGCATTATGCATCCACCTACGTAAGATTTACTGCAGCTAGGGGCAATCTATGCATAGTTAGATTTTTACATGAGTTGCATATTTGCATTAGGGATTTAACAGCGTATATACTACCCTTTGCTACAGTAAATGCTCTGCGGCATGGTGTTACTTGATATCCACCGTAGCATAAGAAGCAATAGAAAAGCTATTTTTGGTAACACAATCCCAGAGATCATAGCTCTTAAAAGTCAGAATTTCAGTAATCAAGGAACTGTATATTTGTCTAAGTCCTGAGGATTTGGTCCTCTCTGATACCATCTATTAAGATTCAGAATTTTTGTCTGTCACTAGGTTTTGGGCCTCAATACATTCATATTTTTTAAAAATCAGAAAAACGAAAGAAGTGGAGAAAATTTTGCATATGATGTTTGCCCGGAGTCGAACCCAACTCACCTGGAATAGAGCTTTCTAAATGTCTCTTTATCTGAGCTGTCACAGTGAGTAAACTGTTACAGCTGCAGTTTCCCATCTTTAATGCTGACAGATTTGAAGAGGAAAGTTAACCGTTCAATCTGTAGGTACCTATCCTTTATGCTGACAGTTTTTAATAGGACAAGATGTTGCATGACAGGGAGGTTGTGAAGAGTCATGTGTTTAATTTGTGACTATCTTTTTGAAGAGGAAAGTTAACCGTTCAATCTGCAGGTGCCTATCTTTAATGCTGACAGGTCCTAATAGGACATATTATTGTATGACAGTGAAGTCATGGGCTTAAGTCGTGCTTATCTTTCCTTCAGACAGAATCTACATGTGTTTTCTTTCGCGGAGGACCTGCAGTCCTACACATTTAATATGTAGAGTATTTAATGCACCAAAGCAGTGAGCTGGTGACAGTCGAGTTGTTTTTTGTTTGGTCCTTGGGCTGGTGTGACATTTCAATGTCAAATTATTTATTTAGACCCTCAGCTAGTTCAACATATTTTCCCCGCAATAAAGGAAAAGAAAAATACTCTATGTAATACTAATACCAGCTCAACCAAATTACATGTTTCGTTTTCTCTTTTCCAATTATAAGAGCTTATTGAAACCCAAAAGCCTTGCTTGCCTGCTTATCAGAGCACGCAACAAACTCCTGGGAACCTCAGTTATTAACATTGTCTGCTCAGCTTGCAAGGCGAAGACACGTTTTCCTTCAGAATAGCTGCATCCAAACACAGTGTGTGCCAATATATCTTCTGTTAGATTCTGGAACTCTTTGCAGACCTCTATCTCATTCTCACCCGATTCAATTCTCTCTTTCCATTTGTCCAGCATAGCCGATGTGCTTCCAATAACCATTGGAACCATGCCCTGTGACATCCATCCCACTTCATAATTATCAGTGCAACAAAAAACACATATATCAAAAAACAATCTGTCAAGTTTTAGATGCTGACAGGATGCTAGAGATTTTATCAATGTGAAATCAATTCAATGATCACTTGTACAGAAAAACAAAGAAAAAATAAGTATGAATGTGAAATTTTGTCACTTCAGGTAAAGTTCTCAATCATGTACTACTGTTTAGCTCTCATCATTTAACAATGAAAATAGGAGCACTGTTTAGCTTTCATCATTTGACAATGAAAATAGGAAAAAGAAAAATTAGAGATCCCGATGAATGTGTGTACTCTTCTGCAAGAAAGGAGTAGTGGAAAATACATTGGGTACAGAATCACTCAATACAGCATCAAGATTCAAATAGTACATGCAAAGGCGCTTAATAAAACATGGAAATTAAAATAGTGTATCTAGCTGGTTAAGTTTGCCAATTATATTAACTACTTGTTAAAACTACAAAACAAAATATGACCAAGTAGAGACAACCCTGGAAGCCAAGAATTATAAGGCATAAGACTGCTGGATATCAACTGCTAAAAGACGAGTTAAAGAAAGCAAATTGAAAAGGGAGTACTGATTCAGAAAGCTCAGTCTATAACTGAAGTTAAAAGCATGCAGGTAGTACAAGCTTTAAACTATTCAAAGCCTGTAACAGCAAACCTTCAGATGCTCAACATGGAATGCTGGATTAATGATTCTTCTGTGCTGAGCCCACATCTCTCCTTCCAGACTAAGAAGGCCTTCTCCATTCAGTTGTTTCATCTGAACGCTTTTTTTGTAGAGACCAGATTTGTTGCACAAGACTTCCCATATCAGGTCGGGGTCTGTAATGTTCAGCCTAGCAGTCGAGCCGAACCAGTGGATAAATGTGTTACCTGATCACAAAATAAGATTATGCATTATAAGAAAATGTAGACTTTTACAGCTATTCATATTCATATGGTTAGAGACAGAAAACTCTGAGTTTTTGCTTTCTTGTCCCTGATGAGTGTCCACCCGAAACATTGGGAAAGCAAAAACTCAATATAAAGTTTTCTTCAGAAAGACTCTAACAAGATTATGCATTACCCAGACAATATCAAATATTGCTTGGAAAGATGAGAAGAGACTGAAGCATAATGAGAATCACCATAGGTCTCAGTCCAACGGCTATAAAACGAAAGAGCCCGGGGAATAATGTCATGTGATAACTCCATTGGCCTGGAAATTGCCTGTTCTCTCATCTTAAGCATATCAAGCATGTTACCATATAAAAGCCTGCAAGGAGGGCCACTGATCCCTTGAGATTCAAAATGTTTCTGGATCTGCAGAGGCTTCCACCAAAGGATCTTGGCAACTTTCACCAGAAAAAACAACAATCCACAGCAAGCCAACACACAAGCAGACATTGTTATATCCATCATGCTGAATTGACCTATTCAAATACCGTAACGAGCTTTATGACAGGATATTCTTATCTCGGAATAACTTAACTTCTACCCACTATATAACAAAATAACTTCGCCAATCTTGAATATTACATACTGAGACCAACAAATAGGACGCCTTGACAGAAAACACGGCCTTCTCTGCCATGAATTGCTCAGAGCAAGAAAAGCCTCGTTAATCTAGTCTCCCAGACAGGGCTCTAAATTTAGAGCACTGGCTCCCCTCCATGCCGTGCCATGACAACACAGCTCATTCTTCTTTCTTCTTCTACTTCTTCGCGTGAGTGACTCGATAATTGCATCCTCGGTGACTGCAACTGTCTAACCACAGATGAATATTATTAATGGATCTCCAGAAAACACATTCCTATGTATGGGGAAAATTCAAAGCCCGGGGTGGAGAAATCAAGAAATTAGGTTATTATATAGTGCATGACAGAGGGCTTTTGATTGATCCGGTCGAGCCATGGGAGGCAGAATGGAAACACTCGTGCCTATGTATGGGTACATGCAAATCATAGAGCTGTTTCCAAGATATCTCCTACTCGAGAGCCCTTGACCGCAAATGGTGGCTTCAAATACTCCCAGTGTTTCTGTATTTTACAACAAGGGATGAGTATTTTGCCCTACCCACTTGAGAATACTTAGCTACATCATATACATGTCAATGCCAATGGAGGAAGCAAGGTTGGAATACCTAGCTACATCATACATGTCAATGCCAATGGAGGAAGCAGGGTTGGAATTTCAAAACAGATTTATTTGATGGTTTTTACAATTTTCAACTATTTTTACGGAGTTGGAATTTAAAAACAAATTTATTTAACTGTTTTTACAATTTTTCAACTAGCTTTCACAGTTTCAAGATATAGACTTTCTCTACTCACCTTCACAGTGTAAAAAAAAAAATCTTGACAATTTTATAAATATTTAAACTTTACTTCACTAACAAATCACCCCATGACAAACAATTTAACCTAATCAAATTCCATACTTTAACTATTTCAAAAAGAAATCTTAACAGTTTTACGCATATTTAAACTATATTTAACCAAACAAATCCCCCGGTGACAAGCAATTTGCGTTAATCAAACCATGCCAAGGAATCCCGACTCTCCTGTCACATCCAAAGTACTCGATCCTTTCAACAAATATTTGGTACTTGAGACCAAAGCATGCATGCTACTTCTGCCCTTGTATTCATCATAATCATCATCGTATCATCAGGCGTAATATCATCTATATCTGCTTCAAAGTGCTCGCTCGCATGCATTCCCCTACACTATTTTTTATTTGGATACAATCTTCCCCGGGCTGAACACTTATTCTTCTCAGGGCTGAACAGTTATTCTTATCCCTATAAAGGAAGCAGATTCTCTTGTCATGTCAATCCACACTTAGGGTTAAAATTTGAGATCCTATCTTTGCAAAAGTGAAGGTTACCAAGCATAGGGGATAGGGCCTCTTTTAGCAGAAGCGAAAAGATTGTGAAAGTTGCGTTTCTGGACACCTGCATGCACCTTCCTGTCCCAATCAATTTGCATTACACGAGAAGAGCATGTGGTATGGACCGGAAAAATGGATGCAAGCATGGAGATGAAATGATGGGCTACTTTAATTTCAGAACTGAAAATCATATCAAATTCATGAGAACAATATCCTCCTCTCACTAAAACCTGTTAGGCACGGGTTGTGTATCTCTCAATATGGTTTTGCACACAGCAAGTACATTGCTTTTGGCCGATAGTCTATGGAGGATTCTATCTCTACTGCAAATCCCATATGATTTCTTCCTGGGAGTTTGGACCTTCAAATCATATACAAGGGTTCCCAGTGTGTTCAGTCGAAATATCTATCTTTTCAAGGTGAAGAGAAATTTCTGTCAGGAAGTTTTCTTTGGAATATCATAAAGTACTCACTGTAACACGACAAGACAACGAAATGCTCACTGATTCGACAACGAAATGCTCACTGATTCGAAAGTTACTTTCTACAAAACTCTCCACCAGAGTAACTATAGTATGTCCTATATGAAGATCAAACTTCTGTACACTGGCGCCACGCTCTTCCTTACATCTGTATAATTTCTTCAATTAATTCTTGTCCTATATGAACAGCAAGCTTCTGTACAATTGGAGGCCATGCCCTTCTTTACATTTATCCACAATTTCCTCAATTAATTTTTTCAAAATTTTACATTATTTTATTAGGAAGACACTATTTCAAAGTTAAAGTGTATTTTATTATCACTATTTCAAAATGTTAAAGTGTATTTTATTATCACTATTTCAAAATGTTGTTAGAACATTTTATTATGACTATATCATTTTGATGAGTGGGTCTAATGGTTAATAGCAAGTGTTTTTTCCTGAGAAGTTAGATTATGTACACCGCTTTTAGTAGATTTAATAGTCAACTAGCTGCAAGGAGGTGAGTCCCTGTCCCATAAAGAAGGGATGTTTGGCTTTACCATAACCTTAAAATTGGATAATAATAATAATAATTTCCTAAACAAAATTTACCACTTAATTTTAAGTAATAGATTTCAATTTTACAAATTGAAATTTACTATTTTATTTAAAAATCATATTTATTCACAACTTTTTTAATTATTTATTTTAAAATTTTAAATTATTTTATTATAAAAACAATTATTTTAAAATTTATTATTCTCTTAAATTTTTGTCAACAATTACTCCTTCCTTTTAAAATTTTTACATTATTTTGGTAAGAAGATACATTTATTTAAGAGTATCTATTCTTATTCATTTATATGAAATCTCATGAATCTATGCTAAAATCATTTTAGTTAATAAATTACAACTTTACAAATTGAAATTTACTATTTTATTAGAAATATGTTCTTCCTTACATTTATCCACAATTTACTCCATTGTTTTTTATTTAACTTTTATTATGAAAATAAATATGTTAAATGTAATTTATTATTATATTTTTATAAATCTCTTTAATCACTAATAATTTCCTATTTAATTATGAAGCAATTTTTTTAAGAAGTATATATTATTATTATATTATATAGTCTTCTAAATTTTCTTTAAATATTAAGGATTTATTTAGATTTTTTACATTGTTTTACTCAAAAAACACATTTATTCAAAATTATTTTATTCTCACTACATTATATGAATATGGTGAATCTTTGCAAAAATTTATTACTTCATTTTAATTAATATATTACAACTTTACACATTAAAATTTATTATTTTATTTACAAACTATGTTCTTTCTTAAATTTATCCACAATTTCATCATTTTTTATTATTCTTTATTATAAAAACATAAATGTTAAAAAATACTTTATCAATCACTACATTATATAAATCTTCTATATCTCTACTAAAATTATTGCTTTTCCTTCCTTTTAAGGAATAGATAACAATTTTACTTGTTATATTATAAAAATGTTATGAGTATCATTTAAATCTATCTAAAATTTTCAATTTCTTTTTTATAATATTATATTTATTTAAATATACTTACATATCAATTAAATTAATTAATTTACAATATATTTATAAATTTGATTATCTATTTTTTGGTAGGTAGGTACCACAGGGATTTGAACGAGTAACCTATAGCAAAGAGTGCCTTAACAATGCACCATTCATTGTGAATCTAAGCCCCGTGAGATTTTTATATATATATATATATATATATATATATATATATATATATATATATATATTTTATTTACAATTTTTTATTTAGTTATTTCTTAATTTTTAAATTATCTCGTTATAAAAACACATTTACTTAAAAACAAAAATGCTTTATTATTATTACATTATAAAAATTTCTGGTATCTTTGTCCAAATTTGCTACTTCATTTTAATTAATAATTGGCTTCAAAACATAATTTCTTATTAACTAAAATACAATTATAACCTTTTTAAATTTAAATTTACCTAATACATTTAAATTTTTATATTATGATAATGTACCAATACATTTAAATTTTTATATTATGATATAGCATTTATTCAGAAATATTTAAAATATCAGTTAATTGAGCTATAATATATTTATAAATATAATTTATTATAATAAAAAAATCAAATAAATTATTACACATATTTATATAAATAGTAAATTAATCTACAATGAGAAACCATACTCATTTTATATTCTTTCATAATTTTTTAAATTAAAATATTATTTTTAATTATCAAATATTTATTATTGTTATAATCATATTTATCTTCTAAATCTTAACAAATTTATTATATCATTTTAACTAATAAAATATAATTTTACAAATTGACTTTTATTGGTTAGAAATATCCCTTATATTATTTTAATATTGAAATTTAAAATATTAAATATTTTTTTAACGATATAGTATTTATTAAATATTAAGGGATTTTAGAAGAAAATGACAATATGTTTTTGAAATTTATTCATTATTAAAAATGAAATGAATCATCAATATAATGTATAGATTTATTTTACTTTGATACTTCATTAATATCATATTTAAATATTTATAATAATATTTATTTATATATAAATATAGTATTTATATACAAATATAAATAAATTATTAAGAGAATGTTTTAGAATTATTGGAATGTGTAAACTATATTTAATGTTTCAAATATATAGTATTAAAATTATGATTGATGTTGATTTATTAAGTGCGTGTTATGGCTATTTGTAAGGATTATGTCTCATTAACTTTAATTTTATTTGATATGTTATCCCTTGTCGCACAAAAAAAATGTATGAGTAAAATAAATTAAAGATTTCAATCATAAAAAATAATATTAATGATATTTTGGGACATTATTTAGATAATATCACATATCCATAAAAGTATGCATTATTATTATTATTTTATTCTTTTAATGTTATGTACCACACAAATAAATATACATACACAATTAACAACATTAATTAAAATGTCATAACATACACACCACTAAAACATTGTTAAAATCATAATTATAAATAAACGTGATTAACAATGAGTTGTCCATAAAAAAGGATAGTGTAAAAAAATAATGACAATATACAAAAATAATGCTTCTTATAATAACCTGAGGAAATTAGACCATAACCATATACAAATAAAATACTTCTTTTTAGGAGAGTTATTTTCCATGCACTAATCTAAAGTCCATTACTATGCTTAATATGCTCTTCCAAAAAGCACATAAATAGTATTATTAAGTTTTCAAACATTTTATTAAAATGTGATAAAATATTATTACGTGAATAATCTCACCATTCAATATACATGTGAATCATATTACACTAAATGAAAGCTAATAGCTCTTATTTTTATTCATATTGAGTTTAATAAATGATGGCATGTGAATCATATTACACTAATTAAAAGCTAATAGCTCTTATTAGTCCCTGCCTGGGACTATTAGCGATCGATCGATCGCTCACAACCAATTAATAACCAAAATTTTTTATGTTTCTTAAATTTTATCCAAAGTTTTTGAACATCAATTTAGCGTGCTATACAATTTATCCAAAATTTTCATTTTTACATCTTATTGGAAACTTCGCGCGTATCGAGGGAAAAATACACCTGCAACGCTTTTCTTATCCAAAGTTCATAAATGAGTTTTTAACAAGTTTTTTCAAGCAAAGTTTTGAGCAACTTAATTTATCCTAAGTTTATAAACGCAGCACCCAGCGCCCAGCACCCTTATACTTGTCATTGTTCACTGACACGATTGTTTACAGTTGTCAAACATGTCTTCATTCCATCGCCCTCTATCTTCATTCAGCTTAGCATAGCAAATACCAAGGTTATTTCCAGCAGAGGGGCGAGGGGAAAACAAGAAATGGAGAGTATAGAAAATGCAGTGACCAAGAATGTTGGTTTTGCAAAGAGGGCATGTGGGTTGCTGAGGTTATCACTTCCATGTGATTCAAGAGCAAGATTTTCTATCATGGCGGTCTCCGTAGGACAAATAGATTTGACTCCAACATCCCGTCCACAGGTAACTGAAAGCTTTTAACTGTTACTGTCGCCCTGATCTTCGTTACATGGCTCAATAGGGTTTAACAGTTGGAATTCACTGTTTCAAGGCGTGGAAGGTTATCTAGAACATGTTTTACCTACGGGTTGTTTTCTGCCTCCATTGTTTCCTTGCAAGAGAGTCATTCTCGCTTTTAACATCTTCGTTTTCTTTTGTTTAACAGGTATGGAAGGGGTTTGGCTACCCGTTTCCTCCATTCTTTGACTTGCTTCACTGTTAAGCCACCAACCCAGAAATATTGCTCATTCCAAGTTCTTATCCGGTGAGGCTTCCTACTATTGCCCTAAATTATGGTCTGGGTTCAAGTTTGGCCTGTTAATTGTGGCTCTGACAGATTAGCAAAATGGATATATCAAATCGGTATAATTACTAAAGTTACAGTTGTATGAAACCAGCTTAATGTTTGAAGATAGTTTTTGTAGGAACCCGACTTAATTTCTAAAGATGTAATTTAAGGGTTTTGTTGGATATAATGAAAATCATTGCTGAGGTTATCACTTCCATGTGATTCAAGAGAAAGATTTTCTATCATGGCGGTCTCCGTAGGACAAATAGATTTGACTCCAGCATCCCGTCCACAGGTAACTGAAAGCTTTTAACTGTTACTGCCGCCCTGATCTTTGTTACATGGCTCAATAGGGTTTAACAGTTGGAATTCACTGTTTCAGGGCGTGGAAGCTTATCTAGAACATGTTTTACCTACGGGTTGTTTTCTGCCTCCATTGTTTCCTTGCAAGCGAGTCGTTCTCGCTTTTAACATCTTCGTTTTCTTTTGTTTAATAGGTATGTAAGGGGTTTGGCTACCCGTTTCCTCCATTCTTTGATTTGCTTCCACTGTTAAGCCACCAACCCAGAAATATTGCTCATTCCAAGTTCTTATCCGGTGAGGCTTCCTACTATTGCCCTAAATTATGGTCTGGGTTCAAGTTTGGCTTGTTAATTGTGGCTCTGACAGATTAGCAAAATGGATATATCAAATCGGTATAATTGCTAAAGTTACAGTTGTATGAAACCATACTCAGCGCTTTCATTCTGTTGAGTCTCGGAAGGAACAACTAGGATGGTGAATCCTCGCCATTCTCATAGTTTCCTTTTTCTTTTTGTTGTCAAAAGACTCTGATATGGTGGAAGTGGGTCATTGCGTACCGGAAAAGAGCTACGACAGATCGAAATTGTCCGACAGCTCCCCAGGTATGAGTTTAGCAGAATTTCCTATGCTTTTTCATGTATTCAATTTGTTTTGTTTTGTTAAACCCTCACTTCTACTTCCTATTGTTTATGCCAGGGTTTGAGGGCTTTGATCCAGGAGGCTTCTGCCCGGTGGGTGAATTTGTTCTTGTTTTGTTTTCTTGGCGGTTTGAGTGTATTACTCGACTAGTCCTAAAATTTCTTAGAGAAGCCTTGCTTGTTTACTTTTTAATTATGAGAAGCCTCTTTTATGAGGCTCTCGGGTCCACCCTGGCTAGGTGGTGATGAGGGTTTGTTCTTTTTCTGGGTAAGTGTAAACACTGGGTTCTTTGAAGTCTCGATGACCATACCCAGAAGGTTAAGGGTCGTATTCGGTTAGCAGATGTGCTCGCTTCTATTCACAGTCACTGCTTTTCTTCCTTTAGAGGAGACGAGGGACTCTCTCTTGGTAGCCTATCACGATCAATATAAAAGCAGAAATTCTTCCCACGCATTTGATGGAGTTTTCCTTTATACTTGTAAATATTTCTTTCATGATATATGCTATAGAATTATGGAGTTGCTCATTCAAGAGCTCTCTTGGAATGTTGTAATTGAATGAGAATTCTTCAAGAGGTACAGTCTTCCTATTTTAGTTTCTCGAATTAGGGCTTAGTCTGTAATTAAGGTATGGGAGTTTGTGGTCTGTTTTCCCCTTTTTGTGTTTAAAAATTACAGAGGCACTCATATATGACATATCTCTAAAGCTTGTAGGTGGCTGGAATTTCCGTGTTGTTCGTATTTACTGCTAATGATTTTTGTAGCTTTGTTCTCTTGTTTCCAACTCTTTTGTTGGTGCATTATTACTTGTCTTCTCATGGGAATTGTCAATTCTTAGGCTTAGCTTGCTACATTCAAAATCTGGAAATCTGTATATCTTTCGTTTTGTAATTAATTACCTTCCTATGATGGGTAAAACTTTACCTTTTCAGAAATAACAACGTTGTTTTCCAGTTTCCTTTATTGTGCTGAGATGTACAAAAATTACTAGTGGAGTTGCTTTTAATCTTATGATATAGACTACAGAAAATTGGATATTCGCCAGGATTTTTTACATACTAAGTGCTTTAAGAATAATTTAATGAAATTCATATATACAAGCCTACCTAGTGTAAACAATTAAAATTACTGTCTACAGTCATAATTTAACTTTGACAAAATTAAGACAAATCTATGTCTCATACAAATCTATTAACACCAAACAGGGTACTCTTTCAGAATATTATTTTAGTTATATCAGAACTTTCTAACTCAATTTGCTTCCCAACCTTGAGACCTACGCCACAGTGCCTGTGTGCCTCCCAACCTTGAGACCTACGCCATAGCGCCCGTGTCTCTCCCTGAGCTGCCCGTTTCCGGGTCGCGTCTTCCTTCTGGTTATCTAGTCATTCAGAATTCATTAATTCGACTTGCCTCCCAACCTTAAGACCTACGCCACAGCGCCTTTGTCTCCACCTGAGCTGCCTGTTTCCGGGTCAGGTCTTCCTTCCTCCTAACAAGACTTAACTACTCATGTTCCTTTATCTGGTTCTATCCTTCCTCCTAACCAGAGTTAACTACTCATGTTCTTTTCTCTGGTCCTAACCAAACTTAACTGCTCATGTTCCTACGTGAACTTACACTTAACTACTCATGTTCCTGAACTTACACTTAACTACTCATGTTCCTGAACTTACACTTCAGACTTAACTACTCATGTTCCTGCCTATCCTCTATCCTTACAAAATACAATTCTTTCTTTTCTGCTATCCCCTTCATCTCAGATCCCCGTTCCCCCCCTCATCTCAAATCCCCGTCCTCTCGATCTTTTGGGATAAAATCTTTTTTGGGAGTAGTTAAGGTTGATAACTACCCAACTTAACTATCTCTTGAGAATTACATTCATCACCTCTTGACACTCATCGCCTCCAGGTGTTTTCTCATGAATTATATTAAAAATCACTCTTGACAGGTGTTTTCTCATAAATTATATTAAAAATCATTTTCTTGTTAAATTTCCAGCATTGCATTTTCTTTTTAAATAAGTTCAAACATAAGTTCTATTCATTGACCAAAACTTTTAAATCAATTTACCAGTTTGTTTTAAATGCAACAAAAATAAAAAAAATATTCATTTTCTTGTTAAATTTCCAGCATTGCATTTTCTTTTAAATAATTTCAAACAGAAGTGCTATTCATTAACCAAAACTTTTAAATCAATTTATCAGTTTGTTTTAAATGCAGCGAAAATAAAAGAATATTTATATCTACGCGGGATATCACAACTTCTATTACAAGGACTCTTTGTTGTTTGTATATATTGGGATCTCTTTAAGTTAATTAAGACATGGTTCTCTATTATGATGATGATCAAAAAAGAGATTTAAAAATGAAAAAAATTGCATCCTACATTTCAAAAAATCTAAGAGGAAATTTTGGAGTAATGAAGATGAAATTTTGGAATAATAGCGCATAATGTTTTTTTCAAAGATAAAGTCCATAAATATGTATTAAGTAAAGTGGGTAGTAGAGATATATTTGGAAGAAGGCCAAATAAAAAGAATCCGTAGAATTTATTTATTAATATCTATTGAGATTTAAAAATGAAAAAAATGCATGGTACATTTTAAAAAATTTAGCAGGAAATTTGGGAATAAATAGGCAATAATATTTTTTTCAAAGATAAAGTCCATAAACATGCATTAACTAAAGTAGGTAGTAGAGATATATTTCGAGGAGGTCCAAATAAAGAGAATCCGTAGAATTTATTTATTAATATTTATTGAAATTGTAGAGTATTATCTAATATTATACTCATGCATATATTATACATGCAACACATCCATATGTGAATAAAAATTACTTATGCATTTTTCTATTTAATACTTTCACCAAGTAAAAATCAATGGTTAACATTTATGTTAGGATTTCTAATAGATTTTGCATATTACAATAATTGAAATAATCATATGTGAACGGATTGAATTGATTAGTCCAACAATACCTATCAACCAAGGCCTTTATATTAATTCACGATGTTCAGAGGCTAATGCATTAACATTAGAGGCTTGCTAAACTAACATGAGTCAAGTATTTTTGTTGACATAGTGTTCGACCTAAGGTGAACTTCATGGTTTAGCAGTGTTTATATGCAGTTCCTTCACTGCACATTTAAGCTACCACTATGACCTCCTTACGGTTGTATTGATGTTCAGCTTGTGTGACGGCCCAATTGGTGAGGTGACTCGTCGGAAAACTTTAATTTAGACATTTTGTTGTGCTGGCAGACCCAGCAGGGACTACCGCCATGGCAGTGGCTCCCTTGTTTTCATTCATATTGAGTTTAATAAATGATGGCTCATTTCCTCCAGTTATTTTAGCTTAGGATAAATTTACTTGTTTAAAAGATTTTGTCTAGGATTTCTTTTTCTCTTTCAAATCTTAATTCATGAGCGTCAATATATTTTAGACTCTACATTTTCAAAGTAGCTTCTCCAAACTCATTTATATTATGATTAATTATTCAAAAGACTTAGTGTTTTGAGTGAAAGTGATTTTAAAAAGGGGCAGAGATAAAACATTACAACATATAATAATCTAAAATTATGAATTGAAAATCAAAGTTTAGAAATTATTTTTACGAATATCTATATTTTCAACCACAAATCTTAAAGAATAATAAAAACCATTTTTAAAAACTTCACAAAGATCTCTCTCTTCACCATCTGAATGATTAGTGTTTTGTGATTTGTAAATCACTCACCAAAGTAAATTTTAAAACCATTTCTTAAAATGAGCATTCATGAAACATTTAAAAGTTTATTAATATTATTAACAGATATGTTGTTATCCTAAAAAATTGATCATTTAGTCATAATTTACTAGATGGATAAAAATACACTATGTAAGGCCAATTTTACCATAGTAAAATTGCTTTCAGAGTGAGAAATTACTTAATAAACCACATTTGTTAAGCAATTTATAATTAAACTCATGAAGAATAATTAAATAAATCACTATTTGTTTAATTATCTTCTAAGAATAATTAATTAAACCATTGTTTAATTAATATTCTTTGTCATGTTTCACCTAATTATGAGCAATAAATAGATAAATAATTGATATCTTGTTTTTCTCTAGGAATAATTAGTTAATCAATAATTAGTTATTATTCCTTGTCAAGTTTGACCAAATCTCTTAAGAATAATTAAATAAATCATTTTTTTATTATTATTCCTTAGCCATATTTCTTGAGATGATAAATAAATCGTTTATTTATTAAAATATTCCAAATGGTTATTTCTAGAATTGAGTTATTAATTTTTTATTATTACTCATTATTCAAGGATAACCTAATATTTTGTTATAAGTAGAAGGGTTTTCCATTCATTCTCGACTTTCAATTATTTTCATTGTTCCACTCGTTGTTGCACCTCTCATTATTATTATTGTTGCACACCATTTTTCTTTTCCATTTGAGTACACTTCCACCTTTATAGAAGGAGATTAGTTGAGTAAGAAGTCTCTGTTTTTGTAGAGCTTTCAGCCATATTTTCTAGATCTGTACCATCATGCTTTAGATCTTCAAAGATAGGTTGTTTCCATCCAAAGTTTCATCGTGAACCTTGTTTGGTCATTTGCCTTAGGGTGCCACTATTTGCCCTAGGTTTTATGCCCATCTCCTTATCTTTTTGCAGTGATTTTCCTCTCTATTTTGTTTTTGCTGTTGCTGCATGACTTTCCAACAACATAGTGTCATTTGATCCCAGTGACACTGACACTTAGATCTCTTGGCCTTTTTCGTGTGTTTTCAGTTGATTTCACCGCTAACCAACACAGTTTTTGCAAACCGAATTTGAGTGGGGTTTAGAAAGTTGATTTGTTGTTCATTTTCTATTTTTAATTTCAATTTATTCAAGCAATATTTTTCTTTTTTCAAAAATGATATGGTGTTAATTAATAAACACACTTACACACACAAGCACACCTCAAGCAAAGGCCACTTGGTTTACACTGTCAAGCCAAGACTTAACTTAATTAATTTATCTCCCCACATAGAGACAGAAACATCTTATTGAGCTCCCTTCACAATTTCCATGTCACTTGTGTCTTATAGCCATTGTGCCACCAAGGCGTTTGTCGCAAATTCTCTTAGGCCTTCATCCCCAGTTTCTACTTGGGCTTATTACTTCTCCCTGTAGGGTTCGAGTTCATAGTCCCCCGACTCCCCATACCAACTCTTCTTCTGGTTCATCTAATTCCTCATCTGATTCCAAGCCCCCTTCACCACATACCATCATCATGGCAAGATCCACTGCATGTGCAAGAACCCAACCTGGTGTTGGCTCTGGTTCTACCCTTGTGGTAACATCTAGCGGAACTATCTCAGGAACCATTCTGATAGCTCCCATGCTACCTTTCATGGCTGGGTTAAGCCTCCTAGATTTTAGCCAGTTAATTAATGACCATCTACACCATGATGTGGGTTGGCCAACTATGCCAACTATGCTTCCCTTTGACATTCCCAAGTTTGAGGGTAATCCTAGAGAGGACCCCACTAATCATGTCCGCTCTTTCGATATGTGGTGTTTATCCAACTCCATCACTGATGATTCCATTCATCTTCAGTTGTTCCAACGTACGCTCATTGGAGATGCTACAAAGTGGTATGTAGACTAGCCTCCTGCTTCTCACTCCATTTTCGTGACACTTGCTACTGGTATGAAGCTCTTGACCACATTCGATTAGTCCTCTGCCACCCATCTTTCTGATCATGTCCAAGAATGGCATAGAAGGAAGAGCATGTGTCGTGCTCTACCCTTCGAAGACTGTGTCTACCTCGAGTGGTTTCTTAGGACTCTTTTATTTCCTATTTCCAAAGATGTCGCATCTCATTTTCCTCAGATAGATGAAGAGGCTCTCCACACTGCTCTAAGATATGACTTGATTTATGCTCAATCCAGTTATGTCTATACCGTTATACGATACCTCCACCGTCCTGGAGTTGTCAATGCACCAGGGGCATTTCACGCCACCGACGGTATCGTTGGAGGTATTTCACATCCTTCACCATATAATTTGTAGAGTTATGGCTATCCGATGTGGGGCATCAGTTCCTCCAACACTTATTCCCCTCATGCCAATGACTTGTATCCAGGACAAAGCACCTCTTATGCAGTTACCCATCCACATCAGCAAATGTTAGGTCTAGCTAGTGCTCCACCTATCTACTAGACCCTTGCCCCTTCACCATCTTATACCTATGCAACGCTGAGTGCTCCAGTCCCTCAGGTAGTAGCGCCTTAACCTCCCACACATCCTTAACCCCAAAAGCCACCGTCCCTTCAGGGTCAAGTGTTTGCACAACAGAGTGCAACTAATCCCCAAAATTTGAAGAAAAATAATAAGGGGAAAGGGAACAAGGGTAACCAAGGTAATCAACCTAATGAACCATAGGGGAACCAGCCTAACACCAATAACGAGCAACAAGGGCGAATAACCCTAATAGAACAAGGTTATTTGTAAGATCAAGCCTTGTGCATGTTGTGGTATATATGGCCATTATACTTATGAGTGTCCCCTCTTACCCCGGATGCACCAAATTTGGGAAGCCCAAGCAACTTCTAGAGGTCAAGCACCCATACAGTAACTGCCTCAGAATTCTGCACCATCTCAAATAGCCATGCTCACAAATCCTTTCTCTCAACAAGGATTTGTTGTTGCTCAACCTCAACCAAGTTAAGAAGCTCACCCTCCCAAACCTTCTGGTCTTGGTGACTAGCAGATCTTCATGATGAATTCTGACGAGTTCAATACCCTTGATGTCAACTTGCAAACTCAATCGCGTCAATATGACAAGCCATTGACTTCGTCTACCATTGAGTCCAAAACCAAAACATCTACTGAGCCTCTTATGACACCAAATAGTCTACTCCAGATCCCTCAACCTAAAGTTGAGTAAATTCCTAAGATCCCCAAGGGACCATTATGACATAAATGGACTTCTAACTGAGCTGCCCATACACACAATATAGTAGATGACTTGGCACAATCACCCACTGCCATATTGATGTTGGAAGTCCTCCAGTCATTCCCATCTCAAAAGAAAGTTCTCCTAACCTCTTTGGGTGCAGTAGATCCTTTAGACACTCGTTTGATTGTCTCCCCCCTTGATACGTCAGAACATCCTCCATTACCTCCATTAGTTGCTTTCCAGACAGTAGTCTGAGTCTGTAATTCCATCATCTCCAAATGAATTATTGACGAAGGCGCATCCACTTGCATGATGTTCACTGTTTTTTAGAAGCAACTCAAGTCACCTGAGCTATCCCCATCCACCATCACTTTTCTTTCTTGGGATAATCACTCCTCCCAGCCTCTCAGCATGTATCACAATTATCTAGTGACTCTTGTAGGTAAGACTGTTCATGTCAACATTGAAGTTATTGATTCCCCTCTAGATTGCAACATTCTCTTGGGTTGTACTTACACTTATGCCATGTCAGCCATCGCATCCGTGGTTTTCCACAAGATGTGCTTCCCCCATGAAAGGAATATCATCACCATTTATCAGTTGACATAATATGAGTCGACAACATTGATCTCCCCTGAGTCCATTATCTCATCGGTATCTGATAAGTAGTCTTCGACCCCTCTCACCGGCATTCCACTCGAAGTCTACAAAGATTCCTCATTATTAGGTTCTTTCCTGGGTCCTCCCCCTCCTATCTCTGAGGCTAGCTCTTTGAGTGTTTGCATGCTACAGGCATCAAGGGTTGCTCACAAGCATTCTGGTACATCTGATCTACAACAGCTCCTCAAAACCCCGCGGTTACCATCTCATATGAGCCATCCAGATCCACCCTCGCTAAGACCTCCTCCTTTTGTGGGTGCATCCTCTTTGTTCCTACCAGGAACTGTTACTCTAGGTCTCAACCATCTAGGAGTTGTTGTGCCGAGACATTACCCTGCAAGACAAATATCTTTCTTGTTTCCTCCTCTGGGAATATTTCATGTCCCTGTCATGGCTTCATTGTTCCTCCCTAATATGACTTTGGGGATGCAAGTGTGGTAAATTGATCCCCCTACAAACATTAACCCTATTTAACCCATACTGTATCATGCTTTGACCCCAGTTCAACCGGTTCGTATGATCCCTGTCATTGCTCCAGTCCCTACGAACCCTCTCCCGTTGTGAAAGAATCTGGACAGTGGGGCAAAACCAAGAAGAAGGAACCTAAGGACAAGGTTTCCCAAGCACCTCCATCTCCTAAAGACCTAAAGCCAACACCTCTGTGTGCTTTGTGTGACGTTGTTGGGCATGCCACCAATAACTGTATTGAACTTCCTTATCTCAAACCTCTGGTTCATTAAATGTTCCCTCAGCCAAATATCCTTGAGGTCCAGGTTACCTTACCGGGACCAGCCAAGAAACTTAAAACATTACGCACAAATCACTCTTGTGCCTTGTGCGATCATTATGGTCATTATTCCCATTGTTTCCCTCATCTCAACGAATTTTGTGATTGCCTTCAAGCGCTTTACGAGTACGAGGCCACTTGTAGTAGATTGTATACTCATCTACTTGTAGATTCCGATACCCCTACTATACCAGAATAGGGGGACTCTAATCCTACCATCATGATCCCTCCCCCCAATGTCAAGATGATGGACTCCATAATCCATATCCTTTACCTATCACCATCCTTGATTTACTCGCAGGAAAACCTTTCTAAGGTTTCTACGCATGCTTCTATCAAACCTCCTTCATCAAAAGTCCTCGTCTAACCATCGGTAGATTTTCCATCCACTAGGTCATCATCTACCATTCCATAGGATGCGTATGTGAACCTTCTTTCTCAGGATGATGCACCAAGTACCGCCGTCGCATCATGTAGTCAATATTCCTCCTGTCCCCCCATATTCCATTCTTATGAGGAAATCATGAAAGCCATGGCTATCCTTGATTATCTTTGGGACGATATGCACCATCATGCATACATCTTTCCATATTTAGATTTCACCACTCTAAATACATCTAGTATGCCCAAAGCATACTGGGGGGCACATAGGCCCCTACATCTCCTTATCATCATTTGGAGGATCTTATGCTAAGTTGGGCCGAGATGCTTGAATCCCTTTCTCAAGCACTCGAAACAGAATGGCACTCCACAAACTCCTCCTACTAGGGAGCATCATTTCCACCTTTGCATACGAGATCAATCCCCTCCATCACGTATGTTTTTGGGAAGTATCCCATGCTTGGGGACATGATGGTTTTTCCCCTAGCCATAGCCCCAATTGATTAACAGAAGTCTCAACCTAGATCACCACCAGATCTAGGTATGGTCGATTATCCTCCCATTCCTTTGATAGTTTGTCCTACTGACATCTCCGGGGAGCCATATTCACATTACATATCATAGACTTTTGATACCATATCTTCAAATATTATACTCTATGTCCACATAGTCCCCATGTTTCACTTCATAGGTGAGGATGATTCTAGACCTCCTCTAGCAGTTCATTCTCTTTTTCCTCTTCCCTTAATTCTTTACTAGGAATTCTTTTAGTTCCAAGAAGCATTAAGGCCACCTTTAGATAAGTAAGGCCACTTTCCTAAAAGTCGTTGATCTTGATTTCGATGGTCAATTTGTCTGCTACGATCTCCAAAAGATTTAGAGCCTTTTCCTCCTCTCCTAATTCATCATAGCTTACTTAGAAAATGAATTCAAATTGGAGGGAAAATGTCCTTTTAGAGGAAAACCCACAGTTTTTTTGTCGTCCATTGCAACCAAACCGTAGCTCAGTTTGATGATCCATCAACACCATTGGAAATCTCTCATCGAGTACTATAATGGGTCTCTCTTAGTTTTGATTATTTGAAACTTCACCAAGAAGCCATTTTTCCAAGAATCGTCACTTCATCGCCTCTCAAAATAAAATTTCTACATAAAGTGACACTTGTACTTTGAGGTCCACATCCTCTTAATACTTGTCATCTCACGTGTCAATTTTCATCATGAGTAACCATCATGTGCTCATGTCTTCATGGTCCCCACCAGGTCTATTCTATGTGGCAGCATCATCGAGTCACCCTTGTTCAGAGCATCTGCGATGAGTCACCTTTGTGTCCATGGAGTTTGTTTCATGTCTCATTACATTATGTCACAATATTCCATCCATATTTGCATACCATTCATCCCGTGTTAACCTATTTTGCCTTCAGACATATTGTCCACCATCCCTTCCAAAGTTGAGTCAGTTGCTACCAGGTCAACCATGCACTTTATGCTCTGACAAGGGAAGTCATATGTTTGTCCCTCGGTCCCATTTTATCCATTTTCCCTGGTGTCATTCCATCAGTCACGTTACTATTTTCTCCCGTACCTTAGTTGAGGATTCGCGTTACCTCACCTATGGCAGGCCCTATTCTGTCGACATCAACACATCTATTCCAGAAGAATGGCCTAGAGAATGGTGTATCTTTGTTCTAGCTTCCATGCTTGTTCGGTGCCTCGGATTAAGCAAAGGGAATCATCATTTACCTTTGAATTAATGGTCCATTGATGCAACAAATTGTACCAGTTATTCCCCGGTGTGTGTGAGATGTTTCAGACCTCATGAGGGGGTTGCCCTTTAAGTAGCCCCCCACATGCTCGGATGCCTTCCTATTATACTACAACCTTAGATGTAGTGCCATAGATTTGATGGGTTTGGTTTCGTCCGCTTACAACATTCATAGCATGCATGTCTCCTTCAGATAATCCATTCAATTTTGTAGAGGCCATTACCATTCAACAGGGCTTCTTTGGTTGTTCTATGCTCCCTCCCACCCATTTTTTGAGAGAAGGGCCATTATATCACATGTTCTCATATGTTATTGTATTCAGTCCTGTCTCATGCTTTTTCCAGGCGAATTATGTATATGGGACACATTGTATTATTTTTTGGCTCAATTTTGCCAACGTGTCATGTACCATTTAGCATGTATTTTATTGCTCAGTTTCATGTTTCTGAGTGAATCATTATTTTGTACTAAGTTATCTCGGCGGGTATGGGTATGCCTCCCCCGCCTCATTGAGATTCGGTACCATAACAAGAAAGGATACTTGCATTAGTCTCACCCCCTCTATCACTATCTTCTATCACTTCAACTCTGTTGGTCTCTCTCTCTCTCTCTCTGACTACACTTTGTTGTCTAGTGATTGTGTCCTCACAACGTACTTTGGTCATATGTTTTTCTCCTAACACTCGTACGTTGCGGGCAATCTGCTATCACAAAAAAAAGATCATCTAGCCATAATTTACTAGATGGATCGAAGTACACCACATAAGGCCAATTTTACCATAGTAAAATTGATTTCACTGTGAGAAATTACTTAATAAATCACATTTATTAAGCAATTTCAAATTAAACCCATGAAGAATAATTAAATAAATCACTATTTGTTTAATTATCTTCTAAGAATAATTAATTAAACCATTCTTTAATTAATATTCCTTGTCATATTTGACCCAATTATGAAAAGTTAATAGATAAATCATTAATTATCTTATTTTTCTCTAGGAATAATTAATTAATCAATACTTAGTTATTATTCCTTGTCAAGTTTGACCAAATACCTTAGGAATAATTAAATAAATCATTATTTGTTTATTATTCCTTAACCATATTGATTGAGATGATAAATAAATCATTTATTTATTTATTATTTGTAAATAAAAGTTTAAATATTTTTTCCCTCTAACCAAATATAATAAAATATTCCAAATGGTTATTTCTAGAATGGGGTTAATAATATTTTATTATTGCTCATTATTCGAGGATAACTTAATATTTTTTAGAAATAGAAGGATTTTCCATTCATTATCCATTTTCAATTATTTTCATTGCTGCACTCATTGTTGTAGCTATGATTTTTATCACTGTCGCGCACCATTTTTATTTTCCATTTGAGTTCTCATTCAGCTCAAACATTTTATTTGCTGGATTTACACATTGTAGAGGAGAGAGATTCTATAAAAGGTGAAGACGCTTGAGGATAGCCAAGAACTCATCCCATAGAGGGGGATGGGTAACATTATTTGTTCCCTTCACATGTGTTGTTTAATAAAATATATTCTTTATATATCAAGTTTCCATTGGATTATTGGAGTTACTTGCGCTTATTTTACTATTCCATTTTGTTGTTTAACTATGATTGTGGCATAGATCAGAGCTTTGGCAAGTTTTGTTTTTATTATTTGTTGTAGATCTACAATGTTTAACAGCGATTTTCATTGTCAGAGTTGTTTTTCATCCATAGTCTCAAGTAATTTCTTTCCATACACATTTAAGAAAAAAACACAATAACATATGTGAATCGTATGTGAATCATGTTGAATGGAGGCTCACGTTAAAACCTTTTTTTATAAACATCATAGATATCTCTTTACCATATGAAATATTATGAAATATTAGTGTTTTGTGCTTTGTAAATCACTAACCAAAGTAAATTTTAAAACCATTTGTTAAAATGAGCATTCAGGAAACTTTTAAAAGTTTATAAAAGTTTATTAAAATTATTCACAAATATGTAAATCATGTTGAATGGAGGCTCACATTAAAACATTTATTAAACCATTTGATATTAAACTTACGCATGAGGCCCATAGTATGAATTCACTTGCATGAATGTCATCGGGTTGGAAGAGAAGGTTTAGACACCCACCAACTATCCACCCAATATGAAACTGGAGTCGTTCACCGAAAATAATGATGTCAATAGTTGGTTTCCATCGACAGAGAGGAGGATCGTTAACCCACCTCCAACTCTCCACCCTATATGAGATATGAATTGTCAACTAAAAGCAACTCTAATCTCTAGATTTCCAGGAGCCTTCACCTTGGCTAGAAATTTTGAGGTTTTTCGCTTTCAACGACTATCATAAATATAATTCATTTCAACCAAAATTTTATTTAACTTTGGGACAGGTTTATTAAATTGCATAAATGTTTTAGGTTGGGAATTCTTTTTAAATTAACATACACCTATGTGAACTCAACGGTGTGAAATTTATTCCAAGATTTCATTATAACTTGGAGGAATTAAATATGGTTTACCATAAGGACTTAATAATTTTGTATTTACAATTTACCATAAGGATTGAATCAAGAAGCAACTAAATAAATTTGCATAAAATATGTGAATGTATTTTTAGGATTTATGGCTTATTATAATTTGAAGGAATTTATCTGGATTTATTGTAGGAAATTAAAATAAGATTCGGGGAGAGATATTAATAAAATATTGATGAGGTAAGGAAAGGTTAATTCATTGATTTCATTTTTAACTTTTATGTAGAAACTAATTATGGTATTTCTTTCATAATGTAGGATTATGAATTATAAATCGATTAAGGGAAAGGAAATTTATTACAATATATTGAAATTTGGATGAAATAATTCAACCAAAAATTATGAAGGAGACCATTACTTTTCTCAAATTCCAAGAGGATATGAAAGTCTTCTAGTCATTTTAAAATTCAAAATTCTTTTCAAAATGATTTTATTTTTATTTTTAACTATGCAGACAATTATGTAAATAACTATGATGTTTTCTGTATATAAAAAAATTCCCTAAATTCATTTCACGGAGGGGGGTTGGGTGGCTCTGAGAGAATAAGCTTACGTTTTATAGACCTTATTGCATCTTATGTATAGACCAAATCATGATATTTTGTAATCTTTGATTATGCAATTTGAATATAATATTTCTGGAGTTCTCTTCATTGGTAGTTTGTGAACATAAGTTGGTTTGTGTCGATGTTTTAAATTATTGACTTGATCAATTATTTAAATTGCTTTCTATTATTCAATCCTATCTACTCTCAAATATATATATTATCAGGGACTAAAAGATTGAAGTATATACTTGATTTGTTGTTTATGTGAACTCAAAATGCATGACATTGTCAATTCCATTAGAGTAGTTCGAGCAAATACCAGTTACATCAATGATATGTTTTCTTTATTTTTTTCGTTTATAATTTTTTCAATTATTTCATATGCTTACATTTTGATGCCTATCAACAAGATAAACATTGACGTAATCAAGATTGTCTTGTTACAACCAATATACAATTGGTTTATTGTCTAATATACATACTATTAGTGGCCAATCTTATTCTTAACACTTGTCTTTTACAGGGTGATTGAGGAGCAACAATACATGATATTATAATGTATCACGCTTTGAACTAAGATAAGTTACCAGTAAAAATTCATATAAGCATTGCTAACCTTTAAATATCTTTCTTTAATAGTTGATTGTGCCATTTCTTTTGTTTTAATTTTATAGAATATTATTTTGTTATTGCATAATTAAGGTTTCAATTTGATATCATTGACTACATGTTGTATGTAAGTCTCTTCCACCCAGAGCTTCACATTTCACACTCCTTTTTACAATATATGTAATATGGTCATATATATTTTCCTATCAATATACATTTTATAATTTGATATAGGGAATACCCCCTAAGGCAAAGGGAGACCAACCCCTTATCTTAAAGTGGGAGGGTTTTAAAACCTCATTGAATATGTTATTGGATTGCTCTTTGTCACTGAAACAATCTGAGAACCAACATTCTTCTTGCGCTATTACCGGGGAATGAAGTGTCAAGATTTTGTTTTCCGATAACTGAATAATGGTTAATTCTAAGACCCATTGTTGGACATGATTACAACAACATGCATCGTAAGGGTTTCAAGCAAATATTTATTGGCTTAATAGTTCACCTAGTGACTCCTAAAATATTTGTTTTGTTTATTTTCATTTCAATGGATGTCTCATGGGTTTCTTTACGATTAGCTTCATTAATTTTTTTGGACATTATAGTTTTTCCACATGGATTAACAGACATAGAGGTATGGGATACATACTTGCCCCATTTTTGAAATGATGAAGGTGATGATCCGACTCAATATCCCATTTCATTCCATGACTACATTTCCAAGATGGGGGTTCACCATGAGTATGTACTTATGAAGTTGTTCATGATGTCATTGGAAGGTGATGCCCAAAAGTGGTACAAAAGATTTCCTCCAGGTGTAATTTCTTCATTGAAACATTTTCATACAACATTTCATGAGTATTATAAATGTATGTATCCTACAAAGTTACTCGATTTTGATTGTTGTAAAAATTATAATGATGATAGTATAGGAAATCAATATGATAATAATAGTAAGGAACCTGAAATAGATTATGAATCTGAAGTAGAAAGTAATATCGATGTATCTAACTCTGAAAATCTTCAAATATCATCTTCTATCTTAAATGATGATGAAGAGTATATGTTGTCATCAACTCTAGAAAGTCATGAAGAAAAAAATCCTCCTTCTCTAACAAAAGATCATAGAATGCATTTATGTTCTAAGAAATATCAAGAATCTATAACTCATAATAATTTTAACTCATCTTTGGTTCCACATTTAGAAGATAATAATAATAATAATATCTATAGAGGAGAAGTTACATATAAATTATTTTATTCTATATCTAACTGATCATAAATTATGCTACATATTCCTAAAGATGCACATCAATAAATAATCGATAAAGATGTTCTTCAATCTATTGATCCAATTTTTCAACCTTTTTGTGATGCAATAGGGAAACTAGTATGTGAACATATCTTTGACTACTTTGACTCTATTTTGCCTAATTTTCATGTTGACTATTCTCAACCACCTATTTATGATGATTATGAAGATGAATTGAATCATGAATCAGGTCTAGATTTTAATTATTATTTTGAGCACACTCTAAATTCTTCTAATATTTATCAAAATGAGGATTATGAAAATGTAACTAAAGAAATATCTTTGTAATATATTCTAGATCAACATATTTATGATAGTTATCAAGAAATTGAATTTGATAATGAACATGAAAGTAATATCAATTTTTATCTTTTATATTTTCCTAGTTACACAAATATAATAAGTCTAGTAGCAGCCCCAAGGGTTAGCTCAATTGGTCAAAAATTGTGCCTCGCCATCGGGATGTCACAGGGTCGAATCCACCCGAAGCCCTTGGGGTTAGGTCTTGCCGGTAGGCCGAGGGGCGATGTAGCCCAGCTATCACCCAGATTTTTCCATGGACATAGAGATCACTCACTGATCAGGGTGCTCGTAAACCACATGCGATAAAAAATAAAAAATAAATAAATAAATAAATAATCAAGTAGTTTTCAAGATGATTGTGGTTTTAATTTAGAATTTACAGATCATAAATCTTATAAAGGAGAAATTATAGTTTCCCCTGAATCAAATAGTGATACCCTTATTGAAAAATTTGAGATGGTTGAATTATACAGTGATAGGAATGATCTTCATTTTCCTAAGCATAATTTAAAATCTTGCTTACAACATATTGAAAAATTGGATTATAATTTGAAATATGTAAATTATTTTGACAAATAACCTTTATCGATTTCTAATAAGGAATTGTTTAAAGAATGATATGATGATTCAAATTTTCACAAGACTAACCATGTTAGAATTTCATAAAGCAACGAGAAGGGAATATATGAAAAGTCGTCCTATAAAATGATTGCAAAAAAAAAGTTATGCTTGAAAAGTTTGATCATTTGAATTTTCACACAAAATACTATGACTTCATGGAAAGTTGGATGGACAAGGAATTTAAAAGAACATTAAAGTCTTGTTACCTATACTTCTACTTACTTCGATGATGCAATTTGGTCAACATAACTCACACTTTCTGAATTTACTTCCAATATTTTTTTTAGATAAGCATGAAGCCCTAAGTCAAAAGGTATGCCATTGATAAGTTTTTAACTTGGTTACATTGGATTTTTTATTTGTTCGATACATTTTGTTATTGAGACATGTGTATATAATTTTATACATAAATAAACCCATTATAACTTTGATTACATATACCTTGATGTTTTTAAATTTAGAATGAATAAACATGAAACCTTTGCATCTTAAAGAATATTTAGTGATCATAGCAATAATGAAGCATAGCTTTGTGATTCCTTACTATACTCTATATTGATGAGTTTTTAATATATTTATAAGGAATTTTTCATGTATTAAGGTGGAAGAGTAATTATTCTTTCCAAAGGGCTCAAACCTGATCTCTTTAATAGTTTCAAACTTTATATTCTATATTTCTTAACAACATCCTTATTTTATTGCACTCCTTACACATAAATATCGTGAAAGAATAACATTACCTTACAGGTACTAAACCTATAAACACAAGGTTTAATTTTCACAAAATCTAATGGCACTAAAACTATTGTTGTATTAGCTACTTACATTCAAACTCCATGCATGAGACATTCGCTAATCATCATATTGTTCTCGAATACTTGAAACAAATATTTTTTCACAATGGGGGATGCGGATAATTTCGTCAAGGCTATGGATGCTCACTAGTAGCAGAGAAATATTTGTGGTACTAGATCACCCTAGTATGTAATTATCCCATTAGATACTTCAAAATGGGGCATGTTGACATTTTTGTTGGGGCTATAGATACTTGATAGTAGCCGAGAAAGTTTAGTGATATTAGGTCAAATAACAGTGCATGATCATCCCATAGTTAATTAACGAAATAAAATGAAGCTTATGTAATTCATGCTTATATGTGAATGGAAAAGTGATGAAATTTATTAATCAGGATAGTGGATGATGTCATTGGGGCTATGAACACTCTTTGGTAGAAGAGTGACATTTGGTTTTCAAAACTCATGTAGTGAAAACAAAAAGGGAAATAAACCCTGATAACTATTCTCATGGATTCAATGGAACTTTATTTTTAAATCAATGTCATCCCTGTGATATTAGACTAGTACCATAACTTTTGTAATCTATCAATCAATAATTGTAAGAATGCAATTATTTGTATATAATTTGGAATGTTCCTATAAAGGTTGAGAAATGTATGAAAAGTTAGTGGCCATGCCCTACATCATTACCATAATTAACCTAATAGATTGAAGATATGAACAAATTCCTTATATTCAAATAAATACTAAACTCATGAGTCTTTACATATTAGGATCTCAAACAATTATTCTTGGTTTCATTCTTGTTGTTGATTAGTTAAAACTTTAAGATGTAAATAAATTCATTTTATTTTTTATCTCAATTCGATAATTATATTTTTTTCATCCTTCTCAATGCATTTGAAGTGGAGGAATAATCTCACATGACTGTTTTTACTAGTGGGACCCAGTTTGGCAAAATGGGGTCTTAAACCTTCTGGGAGAATTTTAAGGCATCAAATGAATTTTTTGGGGGTAAAAATTTGTTGATTATGTGAAACACCATTTCATATTATTCTACATACAAATATCTTTCCAATGGCTCAAGAAGCACATCAATCAGAGTCTGTATGCAAAAGTTATGCCACTCAGAAGTTGACCTTCCTGTTTTCACACCTATAGTTTAGGAGGATGTCACATCAGCCCCCATTATGATGTAAAAGACTCTATAAGAGTCCATATTGTAACTCTATTTAAGACTTGATGTAGTCAAAATTATCCACTCGTAAGCTACCATGTTGTGTTATAAGTGGGCCACTAGGAGGAAGTGGCATTCCATTCTTTCAAGAGCATTTTGTTCCATAGTTGAGAAAAGATAGTCAGGAGAGATAGGAGGTATAGAACACAAAGAGTATCTATGCACTATATCAGCCCATGGGCCACAACCATTACTTCTTTGTACCTGTAGCCATATTTCTAGACAAAGAAAGAGAATGAAGTGCCCTCACCTTCCAATTGGGTTTTCTCCTAAAAGGGTTTTCCAGAGAGCATATCTTGTGTCTTGTGTGTGTGTGTGACCTTATTTTTTCGTTATCTACTTTTCTGCATAATTTCCATTCGCATGCATGCACTAATTATAGTTAAATCTATAGATGTTAAATTTTAATAAAATTGTAATAGCGTAGAATCTCAATTTTTTAATATAATATCATTATAGCTATTGTGACAAACTGTCCAATGGAATATCCACGACAATTTATGAATCACCTTCCTAGGATGGGTTAGAGTTTATATTATTTTGCATTGAAAACTCCCTTTCCTTCTCCTATCAAGAAATTAAGGGTTTTGACTATCTTATAACTATGGGAATGACAGATCTTCCTACATAAATAAGAATTGATGGTATTAAAATTTTCTCCTATATAAATTTTTAATATGTTTAACTATTGAAATTTGATTATGTGCATACCAATCTTGCAAATTTTGGGCTAATCATTTGAAATTATTTATATTTTGGTATGAGACCCAAAATTATCCATCATATATCATTGAACGATTGAAATTTATTTAAATTGATGGTTATGATTTGATATTTGATAGCCAAGATCTAATAATCCGATGAATGTAAATGAATTCGAGTCAGAACTTAAACGGAGACTAACACCCTCGCTTTGTCCTGAAGTCATCAGACAGTGGTAATCTCCTATGGTAACATGTGAGAACCTTAATAGCATCCTCAACACCCATTATGATTCAACGCCCAACAACCTCTTGATTGAATGGCCACCAGGTCATATTATATGGAAAAGTGCAACCCCACCTGATGAAATCATATGGTTATGGTGTGAGTAGATCAATAACCCATACATTATGTTGGATGCTCATTTGCACACTAGTTAATGCCTATGATGCATCTGATGATAAATTTGATCATCGCAGAGGAACTTCGCTCACATCTCGCACATTCCAAGATGAAGGCAAGAATAACTAAGCAACATATCCGGTAAGTCTCCAACCTCTATCCTTGCATTCAGATATCAATAATTAATTTTGTTATATAGCTTTCAAATGATGAATAGTCTCTTCACATGAATGTGGATATTTCCTAAATAAAATGGATCCCCAACAAAGTCTGGCTGGTAAAGTTTCATTATTAATAACTATCTATAAATATGCCACATGATGTTTGCATTTTAAAGCGTCTAGTTCATAATATGAGTTGACTCCATGCCCATTTGAAGGCACGATGTCTACAATTCTTGTTACCTCACAATGAGGCATCATCCCCGAGTAGGAGCTAGATGTTGGTGATGAATTCAACCCTCTCCAAAAAAATTGGCTACATCTAAGGACTCTGTCTCATTAGCCTTTATCCTACTTGATACATTATCCTTAGTCACACAAAAAAATGTATCAATAAAATAAATTAAAGACTTCAACCATGAAAAAGAACATTAATGATATTTTGTGATGTTATTTAGATAATATCACATATCCATAAGAATGTGTGTTTTATTATTATTATTTTATTATTTTAATGTTATTTATCACACATAAATAAATATGCATAAATAATTACAACACTAAATAAGATGTCATAACATACACACCACTAAAACGTTATTAAATCATAATTATAATTAAACATAAATTAACAACTAATTGTAAATAAAAAGGGGATTAGAATAAAAAAAATAAGGAAATTAAATAATGACAAGATATAAATAAAATATTTTTATGATAAAAATTTAAAAAGGGGATTAGAATAAAAAAAATAAGGGAAATTGAATAATGACAAGATATAAATAAAATACTTTTTATGATAAAAAATTTCAGGAGAGTTGAGTTCCTTATATATATACACATTTGTAATTCATAAAACATATTTTACAAACGTACATACTAGTAAAATGGGAGAGTTAATATTCAAATTTCTCCATTATAATTAAGAACTAAAAATCCTCACTTCATAATATGTATCAAAATTCATATATTTCATTAAAATTAAATAAATCACTTCATAAAAAAAATAACAAAATATTTTCCTGCACTAATCTAAAGTCCAAGTCCATTGCTATGCTTAAGATCCTATTCCAAAACGCACGTAAATAATATTATTAAGTCTGTAAACATTTTATTAAAATGTAATAAATTATTAATATGTGATCAGTCTCACCATTCAAGACGCGTATGAATCATATTACACTAAATGAACCGTCCAATAAAAGCAACTCCAATCTCTAGATTTCATGGAGCCTTCAGCGTGGCTTGAAATCTTAAATTTTTCCACGTTTGACGACTAACATAAATATAATTTATTTGAGCTAAAATTTTGTTTTACTTCGCCAAATGTTTATTAAATTGCATATATTTTTGTGTTAGGAATTATTTTTAAATTAACATTCCCCTATGCCAACTCCCCTACATGAAATCTATTCCAATATTTCATTATAACTTGGAGGAATTAAATATGATTTACCATAAGGATTTAAGAATTTATGATTTACAATTTACCATAAGGATCGAATCAACAAAAAAATTAAATAAATTTGCATAAAATATGTGAATCTATCTGTAGGATTTAGGGTTTGTTATAATTTGAAGGAATCTATCTAGATTTACCATAGGAAAATAAAATAAGATTCGGGGAAATATATTAATACAATATTGATGAGGTAAGCAAAGATTAATTCATTGATTTGATTTTAAAATACCTTGTAGAAACTAGTTATTGTTTTTTATTTTGTAATGCAAGATTATGAATTATAAATTGATTAAAAGATGAGGAAATTTATTACAATGGATTGAAATCGGGATAAAATAATTCAATGAAGAATTATGAAGGAGACTTTTACTTTTCTCAAAGTCCAGGAGGATGTGAAAGTCTTCTGGTCATTTTAAAAATTGAAATTATTTTTAAAATGATTTTTTTTTTTTTTACTGCGCATACAATGTAAATAGCATACAATTATGTAAATAGTTATAAGGTTTTATGTGTATAAAAGACCCATGGATTCATTTGATGGATGGGGTTTAGTGGCTATGAGAGAAGAAGCTTTAGTTTTAGAGGCTTGATCATACTTGATCTGCAAGTAAAATTATGATATTTTATAATATTTGATTGTGCAATTTGAATATAATATTTCTGCAATTCTCTTTTATTTCTACTTTGTGAATATATGTTGGTTTGCATTAGTAGATCAGATGATTGACTTGGTTAACTTTTTTGTTTTATTCAATCATATCTCCTCATACATAGATATTATCGAGGGTTGAAAGATTAAAGTATTTATCTAATTTTTTGTTTATGTGAACTCAAAATGCATAACATTGTTGGTTCTATTACAACAGTTGATGCAAATACCAGTTATATTAGTTATATGTTTTCCTTGTTCTTTTTTATTATTAGTTTTTTCAATTATTTTATATGCTGATATCTTGATGCCTGTTAACAAGGTAAGCATTGACCTTATCAAGGTTGTCTTATTATAGCCAAGACAACATTGGTTTATTATCTAATATGCATACTAGTAGTGGATATTCTTATTCTTAACACTTGCCTTTTGCAGGGTGAATGAGGAGTAATAATACATGATATTATATCGTATCACACTTTGCACTATGATAAGCTACCAATAAAAAGTGATATAAGCACAACTAACCTTTAATTATCTTTCTTTAATATTTGATCATGTCATTTCTTTCATTTTAATTTTTGCTTGGATAATTAAGGTTTCAATTTTTTATATCATTGACTATGTGTCATATGTAAGTCCCTTCCACCTAGAGCTTCACATTTTGCACTCTTTTTTATGATATATGTAATTAGGTCATATATATTTGTCTATAAGAATACATTTTATTATTTGATACCCACAAATGAATATGTTTTGTGATAGCTAATATGACTTAGGAAAATGCATATGTTTAAAGTGATTATGAATAGTGGCATTTTGAGAATAACTTTGTTCTTTATGGGATTAGGTGTCAATCCAATTTTACTAATGATATGACCATGAAATATATGAAATAACAAAAATAACTAATGTTTTTTAGGGTATAGAGAAACCTTACATTAAACATCTTGATAGTGAAATACAATTATTAAACATATTTAAAAAAATCCATTTAATAGCTAACTATCCAAATAAATTTAAAAAAATATAGTTCTAATTTCTTTAAAAATGTTTATGATCACTTGACACAAAAATACAAAGATAACTAAGAAGTCAATTAGCATAACGATAATTACAATAACAACCATGAGATTAATTGGTGCAACAATGTATTAATAGAACCTCAAGAATTTTATTACAAGTGTTATCTTCTATTTATTATATTTGGGATCCCAAAAAAACATAGATGAATAAATAATTTTTTCTCACTAAATTCTTACTCGAAAGGATTATTTTTCATCATTTTGTTTGACATGAGGAAATCTATACAAAACGCAATTTGTCATTTTAACATCGTGAGATATTTGCAACCCTATTTCATTGATCAGTCCATTGCAAACAACATCCATTATTTTATTATTCCCTGCCTCACCAAGGATTATAACACTCGTTTTGTAGTCAAAGTGTGTTGACTTTCTATTATTTTGCTGAGTTTTTTCAATTTTAGCCAAAGTTTCACGAAAAAGCTAAATATTTCTATTTTCTCGTAAATTCACAAAAAAATCTAATTTCTGGAAATCTTAATTCTAATTTTCGATTGGCTAAGAGAGCCTTGAGGGAACATAATTCCCTTGGTGGAGGGTGATTTATTTTCGGTATTTTTCATTTCCTAACAAAGCATTGTAAACAAAAAAAAGGCTAATTTTGTTATTGGTTATTTTGTCAGTGAGTGCTCTGACACTACTATTTCTCTTCTCAATGATGTTAGAATTGACAAGCTTCTAGGTCACTTACATAAGTGAGGGGGAGCTAAAAAAATATATTAATTTAATATGAAATTGCTACTATTTTGTTGTACCGAGAAAGAATGTGCAGTAAGTATGGGAGAAAGGTTGTGTGGAGAAATTGTCTATGGGGAGTTTGTTAAAGACCAGGGACTATATCAAGTAACATTATTTTCCTCTGCACTCGACACAATGTATATTTCAAATTTTAAAAATTACTCCACACATCATATGGAAACCAATCTATCTCAGTGTTTAATAAGATTTTTCAAAACAAGTGATAGTTAATTTAGTTTACAAATGCTTCCAATATTATCAAGTGTATAAGGTTTCCTTTTATTGAACAAGGACCAAAAACTTTTCCTATCATGTATACTTCTATCATACACCTTCTTATTTGATTGTGTAGAATGCAATAGAAATATAAGGAGATATAGGTTCAAATAACTATCAAGTTTAGCAGAAGAAGCTTGCATTCAACTCTTTTTGTATTTGTGCATAATGGCACTTCTGCACTAAGAGCCACCAAACATAGATTTGAGAACCCCAAAAAATAATTTCACTAGAGCTCTTATGTGGAGGAAGGAGAAAGGGTGTGTGGGAAGCGTAGGAGAAAGGGTGTGTGAAAAAATTGTGTGTGCAGTTGAAGAAATATGTGGATGAAGCTTTTATATATTAATTTAATATGAAATTGTTACGATTTTGATCTATCATGGGGGTACCAAAACAAGAGAGAAATTTCATTCTGGCATAATAAGTTGGGGTCATTTGATAGGGAAAAGTCCGAATGAGAAGATTCAAACAAGTGCTTGCTTTAACTATCAATGAAAAATTGAAGTTCTTGAGAAGATTTTCTCTCATCCGGATGTAGGACTTGATGCTCCTTGTGGGCCATGATCATGTGTGCGACATGTGTGGGAGAAAGGGCATGTAGAGAAATTATGTGCAAGCATGTTTGTTAAAGAGCAGGGACTATATGGATTCAATTTGGTTTCCTCCACAATTAACATAATGTATATTTTATTTTTTTTATAAATCACTATCAAATTTAGCTAAACAACATTGTTTTTCAAAATAATTAATTCTTTCATTGTTCTCATTACATATTTGCACACAATTGCATGCAACCGCACCTCCGCACTCATAGCCACCAAAAGACGTTTTGAAAACCATACATCAGACCACTCACAAAGTAATTTCACTAGAGCTCATTTACATCTCGATATCAAATAAAACACACCCACGTCAACACAATAGTGCACACAATTGATCACCTATCCTTATTTGGAGACAATCATGTTGGATACGTTGAAAATAATTCTAAGGCATTGTGCAAAAACATTAATTGAAAGTATATTTTCAAGAATCTTATTTTATCTTTTATATATTACCTAATGTTTTGTAGATTCCAAATTATGCTAAGTGTGAGGGCCCATCTCTAGAAGTGTGCAGAGGGGAGAAAGAATTTTTTACTTGCTCTGCACACTCGTTCTCCTGCACAACACTCCTTCCTCGTATGAATTAGAAAAAGTTTTTGTTTAATATTGGGTGATAACTATTTAATTGACAAATTTCAAATAAAAAATGTAATTAGTATTCAGGAAGCTCAAATTAGATGAACCCATGTAGAGATAGTAGTGGGGATAGTTAATTGCCTACCCAATTTTTTCATGCCTCAAACTTTTATAGTTCTTTTTACTATAAGGTTTCAAAAATGTTATATGTTTTAATCATTTAAAGTTTTTCGAAGTCCAGAGGTGCGGAAGAAGATTTCATTGTACTTTTGATACCAAATTAAACTCGTCCACCTTAACATAATAGTGTGCACAGAGTATCAACCACCCTCCTTTCAAAGGTATGGTTCTAACAATTTTTTAAACTTATTATTAGTCCCTGCATTACCATGGACTTTAGCACTTGCTTCACGGTAAAAGTGTGTTGTCCCTCTATTCTATTATTTTGCGAAGTTTTTATTACTACTTAGTATATAAAACATACCATGAATTTTTGAAAGGTAATGTGATGATTCTAATTACTAATTCTATTTATTAGTCCCTGCCTCATTCTCTTTACAGGTGCATTGGTAAGATGTTCAAAATAACATATCATGAATAACATGTCATATTTAGTTAGTATCCAATATATATGTTGAAAATTTAATAAAATATAATGTGAAAAGTATAACCACTAGTTAGTCCCTGCCTCGCGAGGGACTATAACACTCACATCATGGTCAAAATACATTGAATCTCTATTATTTTGCTGATTTTTTCTAGCCATGTTGTTTGTATGAGCATTGAATAAGTGTTTATCATGCATTTTTTAGTATACATGTTGCCAATGCATGTCCAATTACTGTTCAAGAGAGCTAGTTACAAAACGATTTATTATTCGAGTTGTACGGTGGTTGTTCTGGTAGTTGAAAGACATGAAAGATTTTCTTATCAAGCTTGTTTCAAACGTAGTTGCAAAACATGAAGCATTTTTCATGTAAGTTGTGCATCCTTCCTTCTATATGTAATCACTAAGAGCCTTCATACAATATATGTTACAATCTTGTAGTAATAAGTTGCATAGTTCAAAAAGTGGATAACATGAGAGTACTAAAAACATTTTATACAATATACATTAGTTTTGTGTAGTTGTTAGGAATGATTTTTTTCATGCAATGAAATTAGAACCTCTTTTTTTCTTATTTCTATATATTTGATCTAATTCATATCTTTGAAGCAAGGAAGATGAAGACAGGTAAAACGAATATAGTTAAAGATAGTGATAATTTTTCTAAGAGGTGTGTTTATGTTCTATTTATTGTCATTTGATTATTACATTATATATCTCTCTATTTTCTTCTATATCTTTTATGTACTATAACTAAAAACAATGTTTTTTCATTTTTCAAGTAACATGTAACACTTAGAGATTCGAATCCAGAAGAATAACTACAAGAAGAAATGTACTTTGAATATTTCCCTAAAACATTTTTGCATGTGTATATTTGTTAATTTTTTACTTTAATATATCTAAAAAGGAACTTTGAAACTGAACAATATTTAGTATTTTACCTATATGCATAGAAATCAAATTCTATCTGGTAACTATGAATATGATATTAGAATGTACATTAGCAATGACTTTGCAGTATCTAGTTTTTTTTTCATGACCAAATTATTTCTTAGAATCAATTATAATGTCCTTTTAAGCAGTGATTTGAGTGTAGTATTTGTGATCGGGAAAAAAAATAATTAGATTTTGAACTGGTCTCAAATAAAGATATTGTCAATGATATGGCAATATACATGGATGAAGATGTAGAGATGGAAATGAGAACAATTATAGAATCAAATATCACCAGAGAAACAATGAAAAGTGTATAAAAAAAATAGAAACAGAGGCAGAAACGTAGTTCTATCCTAGTTTAGCTAACTATAGAACCAATTTATTTTTTGTTTCGTTGAATTAATTTCAATTCATTGCTCATGACTAGGCAAGAAAAAATCGATTTTATGCCATTATTGACAGAAGATATCAGTAACAACATAATGGGAAGCATTTTCCATGGCGTTGTGTTAGTTACATATCGAACTTTTTTTAACAAAGAAAATAAGACAAAGGCAATACTATGTGAAAATTTGACAGATAAGAAGGTCATAAGAAATGAAAATAACATTTCTTGTGCCAACACAGTTTATCAAACAACATGAGGAAAAACTTATTTTAAATGTTGGTGTTTCTATTATAAATTTCAAATTAATTCCAAAGCACAAAGATGGTCCTCGTGACTATAAGAAAAATATTGTAGTAAATAGCTTTAGCATTGTAGAAAACATTTCTGATGTTTCATGAGAGTACCATTTTTTCCCAAATATCATGATTTCAAATTTGTCTCGTAGTCAAGATCTATTTCCAGTTGCCAAAATAGGTGCCATTACAATGTTACCAACACAGACAAGGATGCAATGTGTACTAGAAATCAAAGATGGGAATGCAAATCAAGACATGAATTAGTAAGCTTAGATTTATTTGAATGTTTGAATGATTGCAATTTATTATTCGTTTCTTATATGGTTTACATGTAATATTTTACAGATATTGCATATGTGACAAGTCCAAGTACATGGAAAACTTCTTCCAACATACCTTTCAATCCAAATACAATTGTAAGAATTTTTAATTTTTTTAATTTTTTTAATTTTTTTAATTTTTTTTCGTTCATCTTAATAAAAAATATAGTTGCAAATAAGAAGAAAAAAAAAAATCAAACTTCACAGTTGATGTTTATATGTTCATTAAAACAAAAAAGGAATTGGAAAGTCTAACAAAACGGCTTTCTTCAACAAGTGGAATATGCACAAGTTTCTAAGTCTTAGTTTTCTATATCAATTTTGTAGCACTTGCAAGGACTACTGATGACGATTAGTGCATATACAAATCCCTTTGGGAATGTATGTGTGAAATGCAATAGTTCAATTACAACTAGTAGAATTATGGATGAAATTATGCTTTAGTGTACCATTTGCAAGGAAAATTATCACTTTATTTATTTCCATTGATTAAATTGTATCATACATGCAAATTATAGGACTACAACATATTGTGTTCAAAGAGGCATGGAACTAGAGAAAGTATTACCTGATTTGTAAAATGTTTCCTATCAGAAATATTGTGAAGAAATATTAGTTGTTATTGATTTGTTGTCCAGTTTGGAGATCCATGGCACATTTATAATAAACCATCAAAACATGATTATGTGTATACAATGATGACAATGGTATTTTTTTACATTGTTGATGAATCTAATGATAGTATGGTTCTCTTTGCTAGCATTTTCAAGCAATCTACTAATGGTATTCTAGAGATGATATTATTGTCGAGTTGTCAAAATCAAGAATTTTTCTATGGAAAGTGTGGATACCCTGTTATCAATGACTAGTAAGACTCAATTCCCATTGATTATTGGTGAGGGGTGGGGGAGCATATTCATTTTTGTACCTCTTCATATTCGTGTTTCACTCTTAATGCCATCTTCTATGTTTTGCTTCAAGAATTTAAACATTGGCAAAAAGTGTTTTCGGTTTGTTGGATGGTTGGGATCTTATTTCATCTTGTGGTTATGTGATCTATAGCTCTTAACATTGTACAAAAATATATTTCAATGAATTTGTTTGTTTAAGTTCCATGTTTTGTGTTATGTCGTGTCTACTTTTTTACAATGTGAGTTCTTACAATGTTTTAATGATTTATCAAATTTGCAAATCCTATAATTAGCCAAAAAAATATTAGAAAAAGTGTTTCCTTTGCACATAGGTTATGTTTTCATAGACATTTCCATCACACGTGACTTTAAAAAAAAAAAAAAATATGACAAGTTAATGCTAGCATGTAACTTTTCCTAAACAAAGGAATGATATCCATCTATTTGTAATTGTTAGTATGTAACTTTTTCTAGATGAAAGGACAAGAACCTTCTATTTGCAATTGTACAATTTTATTAGTAGCAAAAGAAAGTAAACACTTTCACACTTTTCTAAAGGAGAGAATAAGATTTGCAATTGTACAATTTGATTAGATCACACATAACATTTACATTAGTTTGATGATCCAATTTGGCATAATTTACAAAGTTTATGTTCCATGAACATGATCAGAGTATAGGTTTTATAATGTTAGTAGACTATTCTACTATATGTTTCGAAAAAGTATTTTTTTAATGAACTAATAAAATTGTAACTTATAACCTTTAGCATATACTAAATTTCAAAATTGGTTGAGCAAGTAGAAAAATTTGGTGTCATCAAAACCCTAGCTACCAGAGCCTCAAGGATCTCAGACCCTGAACATTTGGAAGAAGAGCTCAACCACCTCTACAAAGTTTTCATAAACAATGGCTATGAAAAAAACGTTATCCATAAAATTATTAAAAAATCCACAACCAATAACCAAAAAAGGAAAACCCTAGAAAACCCTAGAATCTCCTTACCCTATATTAAGGGCCTCACAGACAAAATATCTAGAATTCTCACTAAACACAACATTATGGTGGCCTTCACACCCCCTAACACCATCAAAAACATGCTAAGCTCCGCCAAAGACCTAATAGACCCAAAAAATCTCAAAGGCGTTTACTCAGTTCCTTGTTCTTGTGGTAAAATATACATAGGGGAAACTGGAAGATCTTTCGGCATTAGGTTAAGAGAACATATTAATGATATCTCAAAAAATAGATTAGAAAAATCAGGTCTAGCTGAGCATGCATGCTCGTCCACACACTATATCTGCATAGAAGAGGCTAGATTAATTCATAAAGAAGACCACTACTTAAAAAGAAGAGTGAAGGAAGCTATAGAAATCGAAAAAACCTCTAATAACATGAATAAAGACGATGGCCTTAAACTAAGTAACACATGGAAGCCCCTAATTAATAAAACAAACAAGCACTAATCAATCAATTAAAAATTAAACAAAATTATAATAAAATAAATAAATACATTATTAATAACATTAATACATATCTATATTATATAATAATAATAAAATAAAGTATTATAATAATATTATTAGTAAACATGAATTAAATAGAATTTAAAACAATAACATCAATATAACAATAACAAATAATAAATAATATTAATTCTTAACCAATTAATAAATAGAATATATATATAACATAAATACACATACATAATAATAACAAATAGAATAATAACATATTTTAAACAACATTAACCCTTAACCAAATAAATACAAATAAATATAATTAAAAGTGATTAATTAAATCAATCCAAATAATAATTAAGTATTATCACATATCCAATAATTATGTTAATAATAACATTAGCATAATAATAAATAAAATTCAAAACATATAAAAATATATTCACATAACAAAAAAATAATAAATAAATAAATAAATAAACAAATTAAAATAATAAATAAAATAAAATAATATAATAAAATAAAATAATATACATAAAAATAAAAATATAATAATAACTAATATTATATTCATATTAATAAAACATACATATGTAAAAAATAAAAAAATAATAAAAAATCTAACAAATATATATAAATACATAACAATATATCAAATATATTAAAAAAAAAATAATAAAATTATTAATAAATTAAAATAATAATTAATCAAATAAATAATTAATCAATTTAATATTCATTTAAAATAATTATTCAAATTATTAATTAATTAGCCGACCAAAAATAAATAACAATAACAAAATTAAAAAACTTTTCAACTATTAATAAAGCCCTGGAATTCATTCTCTCTTCTCAAATTCTATCTCATTGCCCTGATGATGGACTCACCAAGGTAGTCCGAAACGTTGGTTTCATAACTGATCACAGGTTTTCCACAAATTCAATCATATATCTTCTAGCATTTCATATCTCTTTTTATGTCTCCTCTCCTGTTACATAGGGATGAGAGGATCTTTGACTAATTTCATAAGAATCCTATGAGTCCTTTGATCATTTTACATGCATTCAAACAATGCTTGACCTTTAGATACTTTTCCATAGACATCAATGACTTCTCTTCTGGGGACTATATCTATCCTCCTTTCTTATGCAAGGAATTTCGATGACCCAACCGTTTTATAGATCTCCTTGCACACATAAAGTCATTTAACCAAAATTATAAAATGAAAGATACTTACTTGACAAGTGAAGATGAACTCTTCTACTTGATCTCTTTGATGATGGTTGAAGAAGATGTATTAGAGCTTCCTCTTGGATGATCTTCTTTCAGATGAGAAAGACTTTCTTTAATAGAAAAGGTTGCTCCTTTTGATAAGGATGATTTGTTTCTTCTTCGGATGATCTTCTTCTAGGGTAAGGAGATGATCCTTTCTTGTGAAGATGCCATTGCCTTTTCTTGTAGTGTAGATCAGGACTACTTTTATGGTTTCAACTTGATGAGAGTCTTGGTGGCCTTTTGATGATGACTATGGAGACAAAATTTCTTGTTGTTGTAGACTGCTTCTTTGATCTAGGGTTTGATCCTTCAATGTAGATCTTGATCCATGAATGTCTCTTTTTTGCCCTTCCTTTGACTTCAACAACCTTAACTCTGAAACCACGTTGAAGAATCTAGGGCAAATTAAGTTAATGAGATTCTTCTTGCCATGATAACTATTTGTGAGGTGTTTTAAATTTTCCTTATTATCAAAATCTTCTCTTGTTATTATTAGAGTGTGTATTTTAGTTCATAAAATAATCACCAAAACAAAAGAGACAAGAACACAAGATATTGGCTTTCTGCCAGGGCCAAAACCTCTCACACTTTGAGAGGAAAACCCACAAAAAAATCTTCTTATAGAGATTCCAGTTGACGAATACCAAGACCATGACCATTTACCTATTAGGCCACTCCAAGACCAAGACACCAATCCTCTTCTATATCACTGCTAAGATCATCATCATCACTACTGCGACACTGAGATCATTACTATTGCACCACTAAGATCATTGATGCACCTTCATTGAGATCATTGTTGCTCCTTCACTGAGGCCTTTACCATACCAACAAGATCTCTATACTGATATATATATATATATATTCGTATGAGAGTTGCACCAAGATCTTCATCAAGACTATGACCGAGACCATGATAACGACAATTTCGAGATCATGATCGTGTCTAGTATGTCGAAAATGTATTACTGTGGGATCAATGTGATCCTTCTCATCTCAACTATGCCGAGATTGTAACTATGTCCTCCCCCTGCACTGAGATCTTCATCATCACAACTATGTCGAGATTGTGATCATCGTGATTATGAGGATGCTGAGACTTCATCCCTGTGGTACCCTTCCGAAAAAACACAAAGATGTTGTCCATCTAAAAATCTGAACTGTGATGCGAAAATCTCAGGACTGTACCCGTCCGAAAATTGCAGAGGATCCAAGTTATGTACCCTGTTCTTTTGTGCAAACCCTAACTGGCTATTTATAGTAGTTCGACCCACATATGAAGCTGACATGACATTGAACCGTTGTGTCTCCTTATATGAGCCGACATGACTACTTTTTATCTTGTCTAGACGCTGATTTCTTCAAGAGGGGTTGTGCTTGCCTTTGGGGGGCTTTTAGACATTTCTATATACTTGTATGCATTAAACGTAGACTCAAGAAGAGCTCTTCATACTTGACATTAGTTCTAGACTCTAAATGACAAATCCTATTATTCTAAAATCACTTGCTCATGAAACCCACAAAGCAAGTTTACAATAGTAATTTTGTTCTCTTTATTACATCATTTACATCAGTCATAACTGCATGTCATTATGAAGACCGAACCTTCAACAGGCGATCTACAACTCTAGGGATGTCATTTGTCGACTAGCTTATACACATCAAATGTCAACCTACTAACAAGTGGCGCAAGATCCACTACCTAGATAAAGGGCTCTAGCTCCAAGAAAAATTGGTCATCCAATCTGGTCAATCTTGGTCATTCAATTAAAACAACCTTGACTATCAAATATGAGAAATCGTGGCCATCCAGTTTGATATTGGTCCTCCCATATGGACAATCTCAGTCATTCGATCAAAACTATCTTGACCTTTTGATCTGGACAATCTCGACCATTCAATCAAAGTGATTGTGACCGTCAAATGACAAATTGAAGCCATATGATTTGGTAAATTGTAGCCCTTAGATATAGGTGATCTTGGCCCTCAGATCTAGAAAATCTAAGTCATTTGATCAGAGTGATCTCAACTGTCAGATCTAAGAGATCGTGGCCGTCAAATTTGGGTGATCTTGGTTGTCTGATCAAGACAATCTTAGCCATTCGATCAAAGCAATACCCACTGTCAAATTTGAGAAATAGTGGTTGTTAGATCTGGTACAAATTTTAAATAATATGACACGTATTCACAGAGATTATCCTGATTATACACTATTGCGGAATACATGCATAATACATAACCTCCTCTACATTGATCATGAATTTACAGAAGCATAAACAATAACATGCGCACATAGAAGCATCAATCACACATATCAACACAGTATTTTCCCGGGGAAAGCATCTCGCTAAAAACCCCAACTATCTGTATATTATGTTGATTGAGAACATGTAACAATACATAGTACAATACTTCACACAAGTACTTAGTACTATCTCCACCTGTTACACATAATACAACTCAGATCTGATCTCCAAATCTCCTCCATTGCTTTCCTGCCTCCATTGCACAATACCTGCATGAGAATGAATGATAATGGCTCAAGAAAACTCGTATTTACTTGGAAAAATAACGTGAGCACAAGCTACAATTTCCCTTGGCCTCATTTTCATTACTCAATCCATTGCATGTGCAAATCTCATGCACAACTGATAGTCACAACTCACCCTTTCACTTACCTCTAACACTTGTCTCCACTAAACTGTCCATGCACTGAGTTAACTGATGTATTTTTCAGTTGCATTATGATTTAATAATTAGTGAATTAATTAATAACTAATTCACACAACTCATCACTTAGTCTATTGGTCAGTTAGACTAAATACAACTAGTTTAGCTAAGTCAAACTGAACACAACTCCATCAACTCTTGATCCAACTCCACAGAACTCAATCATTGAAGTCCTAACTGAAGTCCTCGATGCAATAGCTCAAGTAACCCATAATAACCACGTATTTCCTTCATGCAATTGCATGTGCCACATCTGTAGGTCGAACTGAAATGCTCCAAGAGAATAAGATAATGTTTATAGTCCAAATATTACTAAGGGCTAATAATATTTGATTGTTTTTATTTTTACCTGACAGTCTAAAAATAGACTCTTATCACACCACTGTGATCCAAAAAATAGAAGTCCATCTATTTTTCCCAACATGACCAATCATCCATAAACAACATCCTGCAACTCATAGACCATGATCCATATGTCTAAAAATAGACTTTGTGCCAAAACTTTCCTGCGGGACCACTTAGTGAAGGCGACTCCTTTCCACTAAGCTCCATCATCTTGTTGCATTCTCAACAAGCATTTCTTATTGCACACTTTTCAACAGTTAGTTGTCTGATATGGACAAACTTAGTCGTTCGATCAAAGCAATCTGGACCATCACATCTAAAAAATCTTGGTCGTCTAATCTAGCAAAGTGTCGTCATTAGATTTGGGTGATCTTGGTTGTACGATTTGAGAAATTGCATTCGTCATATCTGGGCCATTCTAGCCATCAGATCTCGTAGATCTTAGCCATCCAATTTGAGCGATCATAACCATCAAATATGACAAATCATGGTCGTTAGCTCTGAGAGATCTTGGCCATCCAATTTGAGCGGTTGTAGTCGTTATATTTGGTCCATTCTGGTTGTCTGATTTGCACAATCATGGCCGTCAAATATGACTAGTCATAGTCGTTAGATATGATAGATCTTGGCTATATGATCTAGTAAATCATGGTCGCAGATCTGGGCAATCATGGTTATCAGCGTTGGTATATCTTGGCCATCCAATTTGACCAATCACAGTTGTCATATCTGGTAGATCTTGGCTATCTGATTTGAGAAATCATAACCATCAGATCTGGGCCACTATAGTCATCTAATCTGGACAATCATGGTCGTCGGATCTAGTAGATCTTGGTCGTCCAATTTGAGCAATTGCAGACATAAGATCTAGTAGATCTTGGCCATCCAATTTGATTAATCACAGTGTCATATTTAGTAGATCTTGGCCATCTGATTTGAGAAGTTATAGCCATCAAATTTGGGCCATTATAGTCGTCTGGTATGGGCCATTATAGTCATCTGATCTGAGCAATCATGGTCGTTAAATTTAGTAGATCTTGGTCGTCCAATTTGAACAATCACAGACATAAGATCTCATAGACCTTGGTTGCTTTGAAAAATTATAGCCATCAAATTTGGCCCATTCTAGCCATTTGATCTGGGCAATCGTGGCCATCAGATTTGGTAGATCTTGGTCGTACAATTTAAGAAATCACAACCATCAGATCTAGCAAATCTTAGCCATTTGATCTGGTAAATCGTGGTCGTTAGATCTAGGCAATCTTGGTTGTACAATTGAGAAATTGTAACCATCAGATCATAGACATTTTGGCCATCCAATCTGCGCAATTGTGGTCATCAAATATGGTAGATCTTGGTTGTCCAATTGAGCAATCACAACCATCAAATCTGGTAGATGTTGGTCGTCCGATTTGGAAAATTTTGGCCATAAAATCTGTATCTTTCCGGCTGTCTGATCTAAGAAATCATGCCCATGAGATTTGTTAGATCTTGGTCATCTGATCTAGGTGATCTTGGCCAGCAGATCTAAGCCTTTCTAGCTGTCATATTTAAGACATTTGGGCCCTACCAAGTGGTGTAAGGTTGAGGGTGCCCAATCTAGGGCTCCAGTGCGCGTAGCGCTTGTGATTTTTTTATTCCTAATCCTACCATAGCGTAGAACAACGCTTTTGACAATATAGATATGGTGCTTGTGACTCTCTAGTGTGAATCCATTTGGTTGCTCCGCTTCCTTCCTACAACTTCAAACCTTTCCTTTCTTCTAAAGAAAGGTGTATATTTCTAATGTTTATGTTGGAACAAATTTACAGAGATAAAAGAGGTAAGGCTTAATGCGGTAATGAGAGAAGCAATGTGAGTGTTTGTTTATTGTATTATCTCAACAACTCGAAGGGACATGTTAATATTTTTAAATGAATAAAAAATTAGTTCGACCATCTATTTAAGATGAAAGGATCCTTTCAAAAATAATTAAGACACATTTTCATTCTTAAAATATTAATTTACACACTTATTAATGAAAAGCTTGTTTTTTTGTTTCGTCAATGAATTATTGGTTTCAGCACTATGTATTATTATATCTCAACTTTGTTAACAATTTTTGTCATTTTAATAAATGTTCAACCATTTAAAGAATAAAAAATGTTGAAATTTGAAAATTTTACTTTTTAGACTTTGCTCTTTGTAAGGTTAAGATGGATTATGAATTTATTGTACTTTAAATTGGAACAACTTAGTATGGATTTATTATTGGTAGAACAAATGAGTAGCTTAAGACGGATTTTCTGTTGGTTAGAATAAACCTTAAACTCGCTGAGACAAAAATGATGCAAAGAATAGGTTATCTTATCCCTCAAAAAAATATTAAACTTCTCTTCGCATTTCATCTCCTTAAAAAATGCTCCCTAAGTTTGTAAAGTTGATTGTGGAAGAAAAAAAGTATTATTTAATTGTAATTTAAATATGGATCAATATTGTAGAAAAATTTTTCATTTCATTTCATTATAATTTAAAAGTTGAATCTGTATTATGGAAGAAAAAAACATTATTTCATTGTAATTTAAATATGGATCAATAATATAGAAAAAGTTTTCATTTAATTTCATTATAATTTAAAAATGATCTCTATTGTGGAAAAACAAAATCATTTCATTGTAATTTAAATTTGGGAGATAATTTGTACTAGATTGATTTAACTACAATTTATATTCATATTTTTAAGGTTTTTTTCTTGAACTGAACCTCAATTTTAACTACATTGTAATCTACAATTCAAGATAATGTCTATAGTTTTTATGTACAATTTGATTCAATTGTCAGATGCAATCACTTTCCACTTTAAAACAAATGTATTCATTCATAACACTCTAATCACAGTGCATTTTAGAGGGTACAACTACCTATAAATTTTAGAGAGACAAATAAAATCATTTCAAAACATAGTTTATCATAGGGACTTTTTAATCCAAAGCAAAAACACTCATTCATAAAAATTTTGATCACAATCTAAAAAAAAAAATTGTGAAACCAAAAGAGAAGATAGCGTTATGCATACGTCATTCAATTTAACATGTGCACTTTCCCATCCAAAGCAAAGGCATTCATTCAAAATAACCAAAATCTCTCGTACAATTTATCATGTGAAATTAGTGATATATTAAATCTCACTTTATCATGTGGAATTTGTGATATATTTAATCACAAAGATAAGAGAACACAATGCATTCATTCATAACACCCATAATACCCAAAATTTCAATCGCCCAAAGATAATGCCATCCATAAATCAATTATATGATAATTTAAGGCAAAAACTAAACCATTTCAAAATAAAGTTTATCAAAAAAAAATAAATTGAAATATCTTAAATCTCTAAAAGTAGATAATCACAATTTACAAGTCACATCAATTAATTTATCTACCAACCATATCAAAAATCATTAATTTACCAATCCATCAATCCATCTTATCTTAACTTAAGATCTTAAAATTGAAAAATCATTTTAATTACACAAATCTAAATTCATATACTAACTCATTAAAATTGAAAAATGGTTTTAATTACACAAATCTAAACCAACCATATAAAAAATCATTAATTTACCAACCCATCAATCAATCTCAATCTTATCTTAACTTAAGATCTTAAAATTGAAAAATCATTTTAATTACACAAATCTAAATTCATATGCTAACTCATTATTAAAATTGAAAAATCATTTTAATTACACAAATCTATATTCATATACTAACTCATTGAGTTAAAAATTCAAAAATCGTTTTAATTACACAAATCTAAACCAACCATATCAAAAATCATTAATTTACCAACCCATCAATCAATCTCAATATCTAAATTCATATGCTAATTCATTATTAAAATTGAAAAATTGTTTTAGTTACACAAATCTATATTCATATACTAACTCATTGAGTTAAAAATTGAAAAATAGTTTTAATTACACAAATCTAAACTATCCATATCAAAAATCATTACTTTACCAACCCATCAATCAATCTCAATCTTATCTTAAGATAAGATCTTAAAATTGAAAAATCATTTTCATTACACAAATCTAAATTCATATACTGACTCATTAAAATTGGAAAATCGTTTTAATTACACAAATCTAAATTCATATACTAACTCTATACTAACTCATTGAGTTAAACGATGAGTTAAAAAAATTTAAATGAAAATCTAAATTCATATACTAACTCATTGAATTAAAATTTTAAATGAAAATCAATAATAAATGTATATACAATAATATTCAAATTAAAAATACATAAACACGTTGCTCCAATTAAAAAAATTAATAACAACTGTATATAATGTTAATATACAAATTAAAAATACATTAAACACATTGCTAGCTCCAATTATGAAATTATGATGACATATTCAAGTCATTTCCACCTATTTCTGGACGTAGTGTTTTATTGCAGAAATATATATGGTGGACAGTGTTTTCCGTATGTGAAAATATTGTCCTTTGTTAGACCAAAATATAAGCAAAAGAAACCACCCTTTGTTAGCAGAATAAAGATTGACATCCCTTTGGGTTTTGCTGGAGGTAACTCTGTTTTCCATATGTGAAATCTGTTTTCCATATGCGAAAATATTAAGTAAAAAGAACCACCCTTTGTTAGCAAAATAAAGATTGATATCCCTTTGGGTTTTGCTAGAGGTAACTCTGTTTTTTTCTTTAACTTAATCACATTAAGTACTTTCATATTTTGAATTCCATAATTCATATTTTGAATTCAATAAGGGATTCGAGTTCATCCTGAAATGAACACGTTGTGATAGTGACCTTGAATTTACAGATATCATGCCACAACGCTTCTCACTGTTCTATATTTTAATCCAATTCTTCACAAGTAGCCTTTACCCTGCAAACCAATATAATAATTAAATTACAAGAAGAAAAGTGTTGGTGCATATTGCAAGTAATAAACCAGAAGTTGCTTTCTCAGCTAAGCCATTTTAGATATATACTTTTGCGAAACCATCAAATTTTTAGAACAAAATCCTTAGAAGAAATATACTCACCATGGTGTGGGTCTTTCCATATCCTGTTTGATCAGATTAATGGCTGTGTATCCATGTGAATTTCCTCTAACAACAGACAAAAACAAGCTAGTAATTTCATACAAATTATGTTAGAAGACGAGGCCAAATGACTCTTTAATCAGTACCTCAGATGGCCCAAAAACCTTATTAAAATTGGATATCCTCTGTACATCTTTGCCCATTTTGGATTACAGATCAGATCAATGGCTGTGTATTCATGTAAATTTCCTCTGCCAATTTATGGAAAAAACAAGTTAGTAATTGTATGCAAATTAAAAACAAGTTAGTAATTGTATGCAAATTATCTCAGAATACGAAGTCAAAAGACTCTTTAATCAGTACCTTGTGTTAGAGATGGCCCGATGGCCCAAAAACCTTATTAACGTTGAATATCCTCTGTACATTTTTGCCCATCTTGGATGTATTAACGAGGGATCCATCTTCCCCAATAAATTCCACTGCACCGTGGGCATCAGATTTCCCTCCAAAATGGGGTTTGATTCTGCAATATACCCTTATGCATCCTGAGCCCCAACAAAAAAGTAACTATAATTAGAGATTACTGTAATTGTCATAATATAACTATGGCATCCGTTCTGGCAATAATTGCAGGACAAACACCTCTGAGGTCTTTAAGGCTATTATAAAGGACGTTTAAAGGATGTTGTTTTTTACTCTGATATCCACTGGCAGCATTAGAAATTCCTGTGACCTGGTTATCTGTAAAAATAATGTTTTAGAGAGAAAGAAGTCTGTCATTCCTTATGATAGCTTACTCAGTTAGCAAGTTCGAACATTAAAGAAATTAATAATCCTCCAATAAATGTCGAGGTGTAGAAGTGTTTGGCTTTAACTTACCAAAAAATTCAAAATCCCTTCACCACTCTGGATGTAACACTTGTACATCTTCCCATGCTATAAGTAATGTCTCTTATATCCTGAAAATCATATCCACTGTTTAATAAAATGAGCATTGTGAAGTTTCTAAAAGATGGTAATCAATAATGAGACAGTCATGGATCACAAAATGATTAACGAGTTTGCTTTAGTACAGCAAAAGCAGTATTCGTATGATTTAGTTTCATTATTTCAAACAGAATCAGAAAAAAATTGTGATCTCCAATTGCATATTTAGAGAAACTGGTGCCCCCTGATTGCATACTCTGTATCTGCACGTGTAAGAAATAACTCTTTAACATGTTTTCTACTAGCCTACTCTAGGACAGCAGAAACATGTTGGGATGAGGCAAAAAGAGATACTAGTAATCAGGCTTTAAGCTACGCTGGTTATCTCATCATCATGGAAACAGAGGCAATGCAAACATGGTAGGATAATCTTCCTAGAGTGGCAAAAAAATGTTATACATATCACATGGAATTCTTCATCAAACAATAGTCCTCATTACATTGAATCAAATGGCGACTGAATTTATTTCGTGCTACAGTACATTTGTTTACATTTCTGATTTGCCTCCACAACATACAAATTTTATTATGTTTAGTGAAAAGTTAAAATATTACTCACCTTGACTTCTTTTCTTTGTGCTTCCAAACGCATTTGATGTTCCTGACTAATATGCAAAGGTTTTGGATCTTGACTACAGTCACCATTTTTCTCGTCTGGAGAATCCTAAAGGAAATAATTGTCTTGATCCTGGCTTTTCTGAATCTTCAAAGCAATTTATAGTTAGCATAAGATAAAAATTGCCATCAAACTGGACAACAGAACTTCTCATTCTCATCTTAAACACAAACAAAGAGAAGATTGAGTGAAAATCAACATATTCTGATGGAATCTCTATAGCATATGTATTTATGGTTTATTCCAGTATTCCATGGGGACTTGTCCCCCCCCCCTAGGGGTCTAGTTTCCTAGCTCCCCCGCACTCAGGGGACTTGGGGACAAGAAGGGGTCATTTCTTCACGCTCCTAAAAAACAGGGTACGCAGGGGGGCGTGCCAGGGGGTCGTTTCCTTGTGCTGAGGGGTCATTTCCAAAAAGGGGGTCATGAGAGGTCATGGGGGTCGAGGGGGGGATTGAGGGGTGGTCAAGGGGGCGTGGGGGGGTCGAGGGGCTCGATTTTTTTAAAATAAACTTTTGTTTATAATTAAAACTCAACATTAGTTTTAATACTTTAGGGTTTCAATTCGTTTTTTTATAAATTTAATTCATTATTCTCCCTGGCCCCTCACTCCATTCGCAAGACATTCCTAGTTCCTCTACAACAGAGAAGAATTGGTCCACATATAGCTTCATCCACTCTATCAAGAGGAACAAGCTTACCTCTAAAAGAGCGAAGAAGTTAGTTGTTGTGCACAGTGCCCTACGTCTTGAGCATAGGAAGACACCTAAGTATTTGAAGGGGCCAAAAACACGATGGGATGTTGATCCGAAGGATGATGCACATGTAGATATGGAGGAGAGACTTGATGAGAGATAGATGGAGTTGGTTGGTGTGCCACTTGGCATGTTTGAGAATGCTAGTGATTCAAATTCAGATGGTGATATGGTTGATCCTAATTTATTCATGCAGCATCAACTGGATATAGAGACTAGCGGGCCGTTACCTTGAGGCTTGAGAAAAATTATTCTCGTTTATCTTTTGATATGTTGATGTTATTATGTTATTCTGACTCTATAAAATTTTGACTCTTGATGTATCCGACTTGACTTTAGTCTTTTGTAATTCTATAAAACTTGACTCTTGATGTATGATGTATGAGACTTGACTTTTATAAGTTTATGTCAATATTCATTGTTCAGTATTCAATGTTCATAATAGGAAGTGGAACATCAATATGGTTTAAACTTTAATCATAATGTATGATGTATGATTATAAATTACAATTTTAAATCTATATGATATTAGATAATGATATTCATATCAATGATCATGCTTTCCAACTTTTCAATTCAAACCCAATTGTCATAGTGGACTCAATTTACAAATTATATTTTATATTTATAAGTTTTTAAGACCCTGACATCCCCCCACGTTTCCTAAAAATTGGTGGGGAGCTTTTGCATAGACCGCTCCCACGTATCCTCGCTCCCTCGCCCCCTCTCCTCGGAACCTTGGTGGAACATTGATTTATTCTTTTTTACTTCAAGCGATGTGTTCACTATTAAGTCATTTCCCTATTGAGGTATCTAGATAATAGGTATTACTCATGAAACCTATGGATATTGTGCAATGAGATAATTTGTATTTCATTTTGCGTCAAGGACAATTGATGCTCACCAGGGAAAATTTATCTTGTCTATTCTCCACAAAAATTGCAATGATAAGATTCATGAATGCTTGCATCTAGCCCTACTGCACAACAACAAAGAGTTAAAAGCATGAACTCTTGAGGACCTAGTGTTCAATGTGCTTAGAGAATTTTTTCATATCTAATATGTATGGCTGAACAAGAATAGGGTTTTGAAGCACATTTTGCATTTAAAATGTTTTGTGCTTAGTCGAGTAGGATTAGTGCAAAAGAATAGGTATGATATTTGCATACCAGTGTAGCAGTTTGTATGGCTTCAACAAGGTTCTGATCAACATTTTCCTTGTCATATGTCATTTCTTCAGCAAACCGCTTTAATAAAGCTCCCATTACGTCTGTCAACCATAGCATGTCGTTAAGGATGCAACGAATTTTTAATTAAGCATGAATAGTTTCTAGAACTTCAGAACATGAAATAATCTCAATAACCACACATTAATTGAACCTTTAGTTTGAAAGATGTCAAAGAGTTGTTTTTCTCCCTCGTCTGTGTTTCTAACTGATGGGTTTGGCTGAGTTTCAAGGTCACTTACAGGCACACAAGGAGTTGAGTGTAAAGGAAATTTCATGTGTTTTGCAAAACCATGGGGGACCTCAAAGGGCCTGCATATTTCTAAGAGCCATTTCCTCCACATTGTTTCCATTCATAATAAGCCCTCAGCGCCAATACAAAGTCAACAATCTTTGTTGTAGAACCCTGCTGTAAGCTTTCCTAAAGAAACAATAAGATTCACGAGGCAGAACAAAAACTTGTCAAAATCAAAGATTCAAATGCAAACATCCATACGAATATCAAAGTGATTGGCATGCTCACCTATTCTTAATGAGAAGCTTCAAAAGTAGGCAACTTCATCTCTTCAGCAGCTACAAGAAAATTCCTACGTTCTCAAAATATTGATAGGCAGATAAAGGTCGTCCTTCTAAAGGAAGTGATGAAACATGATTTGCAATGAATTGCTAACCAGCCCAAGTCAATTACCAGAGTAGAGAAAGTAAGGCTGGATTTCAGGAAAATAACAGGTTTCATCAAATATGTGAACATTCCAATGGGCATCAATGGTATCCCACCTTAGACATTGCTCCTGGTTGAACCTTGTTGATAAGATTACATAAAATGATCCCACTTCTCAAGCAAAGACAAAACTCCTCAGATGGCTCACATGGCACATCTAGAGATCCAACCATGCTCTTTATCCATGTTGTAGCTTGAAACCTTCTATTAGCTGTAAAATATCATACATAACAAGAAGTGTAGTTAAGGTCAAAACCCTCGAGGTTTCAGTCAAAACAGAACTTATTTCAATCCTAGAAAATAGAGCCCTCGTTAAACAAGATATATAATCTATATGAGAAACTATTATCAAACCTCCCAAGCCAGACTGAAAATGTGGGTTTAATAAAGCACTGAGGCATATGCAATTCAAATCCAAAATCAAACATCACTAAAATTTGATTTGGTCAAATGAGAAGATCCATTCATATTGATATAGAAGTACTGGATTATTCTAGAGATGAGTTATTCCACATAGCAGCTTAATATCAGTAATTGCACGAAATAACGAGGCTGAGGGTTTGGATGTAGTTGTCCACACACAGGTATGAAACCAATAATGAATGAATGTACTTGCAGGGCATTTAAGATACCTATAGGAGGGCATTTGTCAAGCTTTTTGATCTAAATATGTGAAATCAAGTTGCTATTGAGTGCAAGCATGAAAAATCTTAGGGTTAAGCTCTGTACTTTATAATTAACATCATAACAAAAAACGTAGCATCAAAAATATGGGAAATGAACCCTAAAATAAAGCCCAAGTCATCATAAAAAGAGAAATTGAAAAACTAAATATAATATCATTAGTTCACCTGCTTCCTATGCTTTTAGTAAAGCC
>APFE030426035.1:0-13184 GCA_000404065.3 Pinus taeda
TTTGTTCCCTGAATTTTCTAGAAGTCCTGAAGACAAAATTGTAGATGATAAAAGTCATGAGGTATTGTTGAGGTCTGAGAACGAAGAAGAACTTATTGGAATTATTTTAGATTTACAAAAAAGAGGCATTGATACTTCATCCTTAGTGTCACAAAAAGATAAGGAGGAGTTTTGGGAGGTTGTTACTTCCGAATTACTGTTAGAGGAAGAGGATTTGAACCAACTCAAAGAGCTTGATCCTTTTGAATTTTTGCTCAAATCCAAAACTGGTTTACCCCTCCCAAATTGGAGTTCCTTTGTCAGTGGGTTGCAAAGTCCAAATAGTCCTTTTCGCACTAATACTTTATCTTCTGCTTCTGCTAGTCCCAATAGTCCTCAGACATTATTTCACACTAGTTCTGGTCCCACCGGTCATACAATACATGTTATTACTGCTCCTCAATTCGCTATGGCTATACCTGCTAGGTATGCTCCACTAGCTCTCCCTGCTGTTTTACATGATCTTCCTAGCAAATATGCTGCCAGAATTCCAACATGGGGAGGAGATGAAAATATTACAGCAGAGGAACATGTGGATAGGTTCAATGATTTTGTTGACAGGGAAGAAGTTGATGATGAAGATGTAAAACTAAGATTGTTTGCTCAAAATTTCATTGGGGAAGTCAGAAAATGGTTCAAAGCCCTTAGAGCCGGAAGTATTCATAGTTGGGTAGAATTTGAAGACAGCTTTCTAAGGAAATGGGGAAACAGAACCAACCCTGTCCAAGCCCTTACTGAATACAACAATCTTAGAAGAGCTCCAGAGGAAACTGTCCAAAACTTCTCTAAGAGGTTTAATAAAATATACAATTCTATTCCAGCTCATTTGAAACCTCCTGGAGCTTTGGCACAGTTGAGATATGCTGAATCATTTGATTCAGATTTCTCTCTCTTACTCAGAGAAAGAGATTCTACCTCTCTTGCTGACATGCAAAATGATGCAATTAAGGTGGAGGTGAATATGATTGCTGCTAAGAAATCAAAAATGGCAAAAGCTAAGCTGAAGGAAGAAGAGAAACCTTCTACCTCTGCTCCAGAAGACAAGTTTGAAACAATGATGAAAACCATGGAGAAATTGATGGACCGACTAGCTCTTGGGAATGCTTCTGCTTCCCCAGCACAGCAGGAACCTCAATTCAGGAACCCTCAGTTCAGAAGACCTCAGAATTAGCAAAGGCCAATAGAGAACAGAAATCAGCAGTCAGATCCTCCAATGAGACCTCCTTTCCAACAAAATTTGGTAGATGAAGAAGATGAGCCTGAAGTCCCTGAGGAATCAATCCATTGTTTTGATGAAGAAGTGTCAGGGATTTTCTTGACTAAGGAGGAACATGATGAGTCCAGTATGATAAAATCAGGAGAAGAGCCTTCAGACTTTTTAAAGGGCTATCAGCACGCTATCTTTGAGATGCAAAAGCAATACAATCTTAGGAATAGAAATGTTCCTATTACAACAAACAAAGAACAGCCCAAGAAGGATACCTCAAGGACAGTTGAAGATAAAAAGGAAAACTCAAAGGTGGTTGAAGGTAAGGATGATTCTCCTCTTGTCAAAAAGGATATTCAAATTCTTTCTCCTCCTAAAGAAATTGACAAGACTGCTTTTGTTTTTAATCTTGAGAATGAGATTGCAAAAATTAAGATATCAATCCCTTTTAATGAAATTCTCAAAGTAGACAAATACAGAAGCAAAATTGTTGAAATGCTTAATTCGCAACCAGGAGTGGCTGACATCCTAAATGTACAAGAAGATAATCATTTTATCTGTTTGGGACCAAGACTTGAAGATGAACAGAACGAAGAGTTTCCCCCTTTCTACATAAGCATTAGCATTCATGATATGACTCTACATAATGCTATGTTAGACTCAAGGGCATCACATAATCTCATGCCTAAGGTAATCATGGAAAGACTGGGGTTAGAGGTAACTAGGCCATATAAGGATTTATTTTCCTTTGATTCAAAAAGAGTCCAATGCATTGGTTTGATAAAAGATGTTGTTGTGGGGCTCACACAAATTCCAGCAAAAACAATTGTTATGGACATTGTTGTTGCAGACATTCCACCAAAGTTTGGGATGCTTCTTTCAAGGTCATGGGCAGCAAAAATCAAGGGCACAATGCAGATGGATCTTACATATGCTACCATCCCAGTGTTTGGTGAACAAAGAAGATTGTATTGCGAGACAAGAATGGCCTACATGGTAAGCAGCAAAGACAAGCCTCAGAATTTTCCTATTTATTCATTTGATACTGGTCTTGGATCAGCTATTCTTTTCAATGAATCAGTTGGAAGAGAACCACAAGATGAACCTGCGGAAAATCAGTGTCAAGAAGGGCAGCAAGGAGATGAAAGAGACATCATGGGCTACTGGTCATTATACTTTGATGGATCAGCAGGAAAAGAAGGGGCAAGAGCTGGGATTTGGATCACTACCCCAACTGAAGAAAGTAAGTTTCTCTCATACAAATTAAACTTTGATTGTACCAACAATATGGCTGAGTACGAATCTCTGATTTTAGGTTTGGAAGCCTTGATAAAATTGAAAGCTAAAAACATTGTTGTTTGTGGAGATTCGGAATTAGTAATTAAACAAGTGGAAGGTGCATATCAAACTAAAGATACAAGGATGAGAGCATATAGAAACTTAGTATTGGAGATGTTGGAAAAATTTCAATCCTATTCTTTTAGTATCAAAACTAGAGATCAAAACTCTATTGCAGACTCTCTTGCTGTTTCTGCCAGTCTTTTTATCATTCCTAAGCACTCTTCTGAAAATTATGAAGTGGAGGTTTGCCATAGACCAGTCATACCAGATAATATTACAAATTGGCAAGTTTTTGAGGATGATCAGCATGTAAGGAACTTCATTGAATTAAAAGAAGAATTTGAACACAATCAGATAGATCAGCAGAATATGTTAATTGAGTCAAAGGAAAGTTCTGAAGTCTTACAATTACAAAACAACTTAATTCCTAAGGGCCTCATTCCCCTTGAGAAATTATTTGATCAAAATGATGTGTTCAAAGCGCCAAGACTACAAGCTAATGAGGAAGAAGTAGAAAACTGCAATTTAGGAGATTCGGTTGTGCCTAAGATAATCAAGATTTCAAAATTCCTTTCAGCTGATATGAAGACTAAATATGTTGAGATGATGAAAAGATTCATTGATGTTTTTGCATGGAGTTATGCTGACTTGAAACAATATGACTCTTCAATCATACAACATACCATTCCTATTAAGCAGAATGAAAAGCCTTTTAAGCAGAAGTTAAGAAGAATTAATCCTCTTCTAATACCACTGATTGAAAAAGAAGTGAAAAAGCTCTTCGATGCTAAAATTATTGTTCCAATCAGATTCTCAAATTGGCTTGCTAATTTGGTACCAGTCAGAAAAAAGAATGGAGAGATTAGAATTTGTATAGACTTCAAAAACTTAAACAAAGCTTCATTGAAAGATAATTACCCGCTCCCCAAAATGGATTTGATTCTGCAAAACATTGTTGGTTCACAAAGGATGTCTATGCTTGATGGTTTCTCAGGGTACAATCAGATTCTTGTTCACGCAGATGATCAAGAGAAAATGGCCTTCACCACACCATGGGGAACATTCATGTATGCAAAGATGCCATTTGGCCTCATGAACGCGGGAGCCACTTTCCAGAGAGCAATGGATATTGCTTTTGCTGAAGAAAAAGACAAATCAGTGGTGGTTTATCTTGATGACATCACAGTTTTTTCAAAAAGGGAAGAAGACCACTTAAAGCACCTTGAAAGGATCCTACTGAAGTGTAGGAGGTTTGGTATTTCTCTAAACCCAACCAAAAGTATTTTCGCTTTAACTTCTGGAAAACTGCTTGGTCATATTATTCCTGAAGAGGGAATTAGGATTGATCCTAATAGAGTCAGTGCAATTCAAAAGTTAGATCTACCAAGGAGTAAGAAGGAGATTCAATCCTTTCTTGGGAAAGTTAACTTTGTTAGAAGATTCATTCCTAACTTTGTTGAAGTTGTCAAGAACATAACAAAGATGTTAAAGAAAGGAGCAGATTTCAAATGGACAGTTGAAGCAAAGAAATCATTTGAAGAGATCAAGAAGGCACTCACTCAAGCACCAATACTTATCAGCCCAGATTTTACCAAGGAGTTCCTTATCTTCACATTCGCTTCTGAAGACACAATTGCTGGAGTTTTACTGCAAAAAGGAAGTCAAGGTACTGAACAACCCATTTCTTTCTTTAGCAAGACATTAGCAAATGCTAAATTGAAATATAACATCTTAGAGAAACAAGCCTATGCATTGGTGAAAGCAGTTAAGGATTTCAGAATCTATGTTTTGCACTCTCACATTGTTGCCTATGTTCGAAATGCTGTTATAAGAGATATTCTTACACAAGCTGATCCAGATGGAAAAAGGGGAAAGTGGATAGCAAAATTGTTAGAGTATGACATTGAGATCAAACCCACAAAGTTGGTAAAGGGTCAAGGCCTAGCTAAATTGTTGACTCAGTCAAATTTGGACTGTAATGATATTAATTTAAGCACAAAGATCTCAGAAATTTCTGAAAATGAAGAAGAATTAGTGCAAATAAATGAGAAATTCTTGATCTCAGAATGATACAAGGATATAACATTTGTTTTGCAGCATAATAGAGCTCCTGAGAATCTTTCAAAATCCAAAGCTCGGTTTACCAAATTAAAATCTCTCAGATATTTTGTGTATGACCAAAATTTGTTTTGGAAAGATGCAGGAGGAATATTATTAAATTGCCTCATTGAAGAAGAAGTTGATAAAGTAATTGATGAGTTTCATAAGGGGGATTGTGGAGGACATCACTATTGGAAAGCCACTGCAAACAAGATCTTGAGAGCTGGCTATTTTTGGCCAACTATGTTCATAGATATCTATAAAAAGATAGCCACATGTCATGAATGTCAAGTGTTTGAAGGAAAGAGAAAGCTTATGCCACTGCCCTTGGTTCCTATTTATGTTGAAGCACCTTTCCAGCAGTGGGGATTAGACTTTATTGGGGAAATCCATCCTCCGTCATCAGGACAGCATCGCTGGATTCTCACAGCCACCGATTACTTTACAAAATGGATAGAAGCAATACCCACAAGGCAAGCAAATGATTCAGTGATTATTTCTTTCTTAGAAAATAATATATTATCAAGATTTGGTTGCCCAATTAAGATCATTACAGACAATGCTCAAGCTTTCAAGTCCAAAAGAATGATTAACTTTTGTCATCAATACCACATCTCCCTTGGACATTCCATTGCTTATTATCCACAGGGAAATGGTTTGGCTGAATCATCAAACAAGAGCCTTGTGAGAATCATTAAGAAACTGCTACAAGAGAATAAAAAAGCTTGGCACTTGAAACTGAGATACGCTTTGTGGGCTGACCGGATTTGCACAAAGAGGTCCATTGGAACATCACCATATGAGCTAGTATATGGGGCTGAAGCCATATTTCCAACATCCCTTGGAGTACCAGTAATGAAGTTGATTCAAGGATTAGGAGACGAACCAAATGCTATACAACGAAGGATCAATCAGCTAATAACTCTACAAGAGAAAAGAAATGAGGTGTTTGACAATCATCAACAAAACCAGAACAGGATTAAGAGAGCATTCGACAAAAAGATCAAAGAAGTTACATTCCAGATCCATGATAAAGTCTTGAAATGGGAAGCTAGAATTGAAGGGAAAGGTAAACATGGTAAATTTGAAAATTTGTGGAAAGGGCCATATCAAATTTCTGCTTTCCATGGGAATAACACCTACATTCTACAAGAGATTGATGGAACACCATATGCTGGAGGGCTTGTTAATGGCAGGTTCCTAAAGCATTACAATTGATTAAATCTCTACCAAGTTTCTCACAACATTGTATATAACCGTTTTATTAGTCTTTCTTTGTTGCAAATAAATGACAAGCTGAACAGGAAGCTCAAGCCCGAGGTGAAGGCTCACAAAGCTAGAAAAGGATGCTTGTCAACTCCATCTATGTCTTCATAAGTTGGACAAAGCACTGGACATACGAGTTCTTAGTTTACTACAGGAGCACACTATCCCAAGTGGAGCCACTGTTATCACATAGAACTAAAAATAATATATATAACTTTTCATCCTAGCCTGATGACAAAGGTCAGTGCTAGTCTATTTTTGTTTTAATTTTCTTCCTTTAGAGTCTGAAGTTTTGAAGATATTTTTGAGTCAAGTTATTCTCAGCTTCCATTGGTTCCCCTCCATCCACCATTGTTTTATAGCCACATGTTATCTTATGTCAGTCACCAAGCCTTTTAGTAATTTTGCAGCGCATATACACCATTAAAGTGTTTTCGAAGCGCAATCCCAATTAGGCAGTTTCACAGCGCAATCCCAATTAGGTAGTTTCGCAGCACAATCCCGATTAGGCAGTTTCGCAGCGCATCATTCAAATTTAAAATTGATAGCACTGCGAAATCATGGATTCGTACATTTCACAGCGAATCTTTCCCGAAATTTCAAGTCCGTTAGGTGAGTCATTGGTCGTGTCTTCTCATGTCAGCTCATGTACCCCTCTTAACACATTTCACCACTCATTGCCACTATCACCACCACTAGATCTGTTGATACGCACGAATCATCATTTCCAAGAAAGACTACCGTGCATAAATCTTAATGATGGTTGTAAGTCCTGCATGAATGACAAATCTGCAAGATTACAACTTGAGAGATTTTAAATGGAAAAATTTAAAATTCAACTACAAAGATAATCAAGCGAGGCTCATAATCAAGTGAGCCTGATAATCAAGTGAGGCTGAATTCAAATAGAACCTGAATCACAATTCCAACCGGAGCTGGTAGTCATTGTTTGCTAAGATTTGGAAGAACCAATGGAGAAAAAGGAGCACAGATCCGGCAAATGTCTAAGGACCGAGCCTGAAGGCTTAGATATAACGCTGAGGAATAAAGAGGTGGAGAAAGCATTCAAAAAGGCCGGGTGCTGGAATTTTTGCAAAAAGTTACAAGGAGGACACGCACAGGTAACTAAAAAATTTGCACTTAACTTCACAGGCTTGAATTCAAAAGTAGCCATGATAGAATTGCAGGTTTCACCAGAAGTGATATCTATTGTGACCGAAATCCCACGAGGACAAGAACAATGGTTTAAAAATTTCAAGTTTGACATGAATCCTTGCAAGGAGTTCTTGAAGGATGAATTTGTAAATGAAGATTTAAGTAAAGCGGTGCCCGGGAGTTATGTCAAAGAATAGTATGCCCATTTACTCACCTGCATACAGAAATATCTGACTTGTGAAGGAAGGTATAACAAGGTTTACTCTTACCATTTTAAACTCCTTTTGCATTTCACAGGGAAGGTCTCCATAGACTTACCTTTTTATCTTTTCCGTAGTTTGAGTAAGATGTGTGATAAGGTACAACTGAGGAAAGAGGATTGTGAAACCTATTTGTTTCATCATGGTTTGATCAAACTACTAGTTTTAGATGGGCTCCAAAAGGTAGACAGAGATTGGAATTCATTCATTTTTATGGCTGGCTTCAAAAGCCAGACTGGCCTCACTCCTTTACCTACATGAGATTTTACAATAGCTGAGCTCCAAACAGAAGCAAGAGCTAAAAGAGTTCCAAATTTACAAGCAAGAAAACAAGTGAAGCCACTCATCATCCAAGATCATCCTCAGCAATCAACTAAGGGAAAATCTCATGGTAAAAAGACTGTACCTGAAACAAGCACATCTGGAGTAGTCTCAAAGATAAGAACAAGAAGCCAGATGAATAAGGAAAAAGGTAAAACTATAGCAGTTGAAGAAATTCCAGTGTCCAAGGGAAGTCTAAATGACTTATTACAGGCTATTGATTTTGAGCAGTCTCTACCAGTTCAAATTGAGTTGATACAGTCAGAACAAGAAAGCACCAAGAAAACAAAGGCCTCAAAAAGGCTTAAATTTGATGAGCTAGCTGAAGAGTTTGTTTTTAAACCTAGAAGACCTATGACAAGGAGATTCCAGCAAGTACAGGAAGCACTGCCCAGAACAGAGGGAACAGGGGAAGGGACACAACGTTGGCAAAAGAAGAACACAAGCAAAACAGTCATTACATCTAAAGAAGACAATATAGCAGACCTAGAGAGCCAATTGGAATCAGCTAAGCATGAGATTGCCAAATTGAAGAAAGCTGCTAGAAGACATGCAGTGATACAAGCAAACTATTATAGAATTAAAACTCTATGGGAAGAGAATGCAGCTGTAGAAGTGGTTGATTACAATACACAATTTCACACCTGGACAGTACCAGCAATCAAAGAAGCCAAGTATATTAGAATGATCAATATGCAACTGAGAGCTGGGAATAAGGTTATGAAGAAACAAATTGAAGATCTGAAGGCACAACTAAGGCAGCTTAAAGGACCTGCTAAATGAGTTTACATTTCAAGTAAGATTTTGTCTCAGAATTTTGATAAGTTTGCTTGATTTTATCTTTCTGAAGAAATCTAAATCCCCATTTGACCTTTGGAAAGTCTAAAGAAGTTTTTGGCAATCAAGCACTCGGTTAGTAAAGGCCTCAGGTTAAAAACAAGTTTTTTTTAACAACTCAGCAGTTTCGTAGCGCGCTACGAAACTGCTGAAGGTGATGATTTCAACTTAAATCAAGCAGTTTTGAAGTTGAAGCGGGAAAATTTTGAAGAACGGTTGGATACAACGAGAACACCTGAAGTTAAAACATGCCAATCAGAATAGCACAAGTGGAAATAAATGGTTTGAATCAAAAAGTGGCATTTTGTCATATCATAAGAGAATTGAAGCATGCATCAGACAGCTTGAATGTGTTCTCCCTTTTGTTTTCAAAATAGTGGATGACACATCATCAAATCAGGTTTCGTAACAATGGACAGCACATCACAACGTGGCTACCGTCATATTTTGAGGGATAACAATAAAAAACCGACTTATGAAGATTTGAAGACCATAAAGTCGAGAAGCAAGGATAGTCTCCTCATTTTTCTGGACAGTGAAGAAGGTACATCATTCAAGGTCAACATGGTCCTCATAAAAAGAAGAAGAATATGGAAATGATCTAATGTTATGGTTGTCAAGAATATGGGAACTCCAAGAGAGATTGTCCGAATTTCAAGAAGGATAATATGAGGAGATAAATAAATGATTCTCATATCACTGAAGAAGTGGAAGAACTTGATGAGAAGAAATCAAAAGGGACAGATATTCACTACTAGAGTTTCTCTAATGCATAGCAAGGAGAAGTGGAAGGTGAAAATAATTCCACCATGGTAGTCAAGATGAGAATCATTAATGACATATTAGTATAAGATTGCATCATATTAGGAGCATGTGATTAAATAAAGAGCTCAAGACATCCTTATAAAAGCTTGAAATATAGCTGAAATAGAATTCTACATGGCTATAATAGTCATCATAGAAGGAAGTAGATCTTGGTAACCTCATTGAGAAACATAAGTAGTATTTATGGTTAGAAGAAAGTCATCTAGTGTAGAGCTCATCATACATCATCAGGAAGAATTTTTTAGATGAGGATAATCAAGATCCTTTGTTGGAATGTTCAATTGAAGGTTCACGTCTTGGAAGAAGCAAGTGCATCGTTGAGAATTCCACCTTGTATAGGATTCATTCTTTGGAAAAATGATGGTATGATGAAAAAGGAATGTAGCATGTCAATATGGTTGAAGTACTCTCAATCAAGGAAATGAAGATGTTGAAGGAATCCTAAATAACTAGAAACAAGGAAAGAGGTATTTATGCATATATTTAATTGAGTAATTTCATCATATGGTTTCATGGGTAAATGTTCTATCTCATGAGCATGATCAAAGAAAAATGATATCCTCCTTTGAAAGATGCATGAAGCATGGTTCACATATCTACCAGATGAAATCATCATGATATGTCCTCATATGGAATATGAGGTGGTTTACAAAGATAAAGGAACTATGGATGAAATTTCCTGAGGAGTAATATGTGAAGAAAGAAAGAACATATTGTGAAAGATGCCACTATGAACACATAAAAAAAGAAAAAAGCAAAAAAAAAATCAACATCCACTGACTAGGAGAATTGACCATGAAATCTCCCTAGAAAAGGTCTGAATACTCTGACAAGGTATTGAAAGAAAGGAGACCCTTGACATTGAATATATTGTAGATGTATCAATATGAATGCAAGATTGTTGATATTTATACAAACAAGATGTCATGATGAAATGCTATCAAAAAAGGTAACTATGATTTGATGCTCATTTCTAATTTTTGAAAACCATCTATATGGGTTGTTATAGGGCTACAAGAAGAGAGTTGTAGATGACATCTAAAACTAATCACTCATGTGGTTGGATTGAAGATCTTGAGGAAACATGATGCGGAAGAGGTAGTTGTATGAAGGAAATCTAGATGTGGAATAGGAGATCACTTGCTGATCATGGAAAGGATGACATGATTGACTTGTGGAAAGTGATGGATGGCCCATGTCCTACAAAATGAAGCCTCCATAATAATTAATATGAAATTCACGACATCAAAAGGAGGATATCAACAAGTAGTTAAATGTTCCATGTTCTCCACTAAAGACGAAAATTGTTGTTGGAAACAAGTCATTGGTTAAGAGGGAACTTAGTAAAATCCTTGGATAAGAGGGAACCTGGGTACATTCCGTTTTGTAGGAATTGTTATGTTATCACTCAGAAGTTTTCCCTAAAAGTTATAAAAGAAAGAATAATCCAAGGCAACGACAAACCAATCTTTTAGACTCAGGTTTTAGCCAACTTAAGTCCAAAGAGGGTTCTCTCTTTATGATTTAACTTTGTTTTTATTAGATTTTAGGCTAGTTTTTAGTGTTCATGACGATTTTGATTTTTGATTGAAGGTTGGGTGGTGGAATTCTTGGAACAGATGGATAAAGCTAGGTCTTCAAGCCATTGGGCTATGGAGTCAATCAAAAGATAGCATAACAAACTAGATCATTAAAGGGAATTTTCACAGGGCAGGCTAGCAAAGCAAAAGGAAAATCTTCAAGTCTAATAGATGAGATGGTTCTAACCAGGGTGAAAGGGAAATGAAGAATCCTTAGACTAGGATCAGAATGAAAGAAAGTAGGTGATCATGAACAAAGGGAAGTTAAGAATCCTTTGCTATAGACCAGGGGGATAAAATACGGAAATAAGGGAGCAGTTAAGAATTCCATAACTAAGATAGTTTAGTAGAAAACATTTAAAATGGAAACAGTCAAGATAGAGTGCATTCAAGCAATTTCTGAAATATCATTCCATGTTATACATTTAGATTTTAGATAAACAAACAAGGTTATGGAGACACATAAGAGAAATAACAGTAAACAAGAGAGAATCCTTTTTTGTATATCGCTTTGGATAAGAATGCTATAAAATATCTGATCTTTATTGCTTGATCCAGCAAGCCAATCCAGTCATTTATACAATAGAACTTAGAAATGAGAGAGAAAGTGTATAGAAATTTATTGGAATCCATCCTAAATACTTCGAAATATGAAGTATTTATACAAAAAATATTTACAAAATATCTCATAACAATCTAAGATTTAATCTAGGGAGTCGAAATATCTTCAAGCATGAAGGTAGGGACATATGGAAATTTGCATCATGTTGTCCCATTTATTATGGTAGTGTTGGCTGTTGCAGTTGAGTTTGAGCCCTTTAAGTTGGTTGATATTTGTACTAGAATCATCTTCACTTTGATCTTTCACTGATACTATTTCACCCTTTTACTCTTTGACCCTACTGATCTGTCGTTTACCTGTTTCACCTAGCTGTCTTCAGATTTACTATAGTAACTTTTTGCTATAAAAATTTTCGAATTAAACTTGTCATTTTTTCCCACCATTCATCCTCAGGTAACATTACTTTTAACATTCTTCTGTATATTTCGTCTGCCTCTGTATATTTTTCAAAATTGGGCTTGGTGTGTTATGAAGCCAGCTCAAGAAAAGATAGAAAAGATAGATTAACGCCTTAGAATTCAGCCTTTTCGAGGGGGCAACCTCCGTTACATTACATAAATGAATAATTCTTGGATGATACAAATGACAAAACCTCCTTTCTATATATAGGAGTCTAAGGAGTCACAATATAACCCAGCCGACCTAACAATAATAATATAAAGACCAAAAATAACAATAGAGGGATTCTATGGGGCACAGTAATAACAATATGGGGGCAATAGGGGCACAACAATATTAATAAGGGGTACAACTACCATAGTAATGGGGTAATCACTAGTATTATAGGGACCCAACATGCCCCTGTCCTTTAAAAAAAGTGTTGTCCTCAACGCTTGAGTAGTTCTGGGTACTTCTGTATAAAATTCTCATCCTCCCATGTGGAATCTTCGCCAGATAAGTTCTTCCACTTGATAAGATACTCTGAAATTGATCGATTTCGTAGCTGTCGAGATCTTGTTTCTGTGACTTCTTTCGGTTCCAGTATAATTTTTCCTTCCTCGTCAAGTTCTGGCAATATCGTTTGAATTGGGAGCTTATTGCCTATAACCTTCTTTAAACATGAAACATGGAAAACTGGGTGCAATCGAGAAGCTGCAGGCAGCTCCAACTTGTATGCCATAGTACCAATCTTTTGCAACACCTTGTATGGACCATAATACTTTGGTGATAATTTATTATCCTTCTTAGCTTAAGGGACATTTTCTTATATGGTTGTAGCCGTAGAAATACCCAATCACCTACAATAAAACTTCTTTCGCTGCGATGTTGATCTACCTGTTGTTTCATTCTATTCTGTGCCAACACGAGGTTATACTTTAAGAGTTGGAGGACTTGTTGTTGATGTTCGATGTGATGTTCCACTGCTTGAACATTAGAATTTTCTCTTAATATGATGTGATGGATGGTGGTTCATACCCATAAAGTGCCATAAATGGGGTCATTTTTGTTGCTGTATGGAAGGAAGTGTTATACCACCATTCAGCCAGAGGCAACCATTTGACCCATTGTGTCTGTTTATCATATACAAAGCAACGAGATATCCTTCCAAACATTTGTTTACTATCTCAGTTTGCCCATCAAATTGAGGGTGATAAGATGAGCTATGAGCTAACTGAGTACCAAGACAAGAA
>APFE030426039.1:0-15790 GCA_000404065.3 Pinus taeda
AAATAGACCTTCGGCTCTGATACCAGTTGTTAGAATATTATATATTACGGAGCAATGGAACACATAAAATATTGCATAAATATAAACACAGAAAACGCACAAAACAAGAGAGACACAGATATACGTGGTTCAACAAATCATCGCTATTAACGACTATCCCTATGATGGTATGGATTTCCGAGGAGATCCAGACTTGGTGCTACCACCAAATGCAGCATGGGGAGACATAGGTAAAAAAAAATTAAGTTTTTATCAATTCTTAAGATTTTTTTTTTTATGTTTTTTAAATATGAAAATGAACTTAGAAATATTTTTGATGGGATTAAAATACTAATATAATGATCATGTTCTAGATGTGGGTCCAGTAAGACCAGATGAATTCCCGTGGCACAGGTGTTGTGGAAGAGGTACCGAAGAGGCGGTTGCTAAGATAGAGAGGGTCTTATATGTAATCCAAAGAAACTTGGTGAGATTGACTCACCAGGTACCAATGGTAGCCATAGAGGACCTACCTGAGGAGATGCAACGCTGTGTGGTAAGAGTACCACGGGACTTGGTCTGCATACTTCGGCGTGTGGCCAATGCAGTAGTTACCTTCTTAGTCGCTCATCCTAAGCCGGGTTGATAGATAGACTGGACATGATTATGGGCATTTAGTCCGGATTTTGTATATAATTTTTGAACACTTTATGTACACATGGGTAGTTTTATGATATATATATATATATAATATATATATATATATATAATTATATAATATATATACTTATATATATATAGTTTTCCAAAATTTTTATGTTTTTTTTAACTTGGTGAATATTGATATCACAAAATTCCCCACAAAATATGTACAAAAATATAATATATACAAAGAAGTAATTGCTCTGCCAAAACCTAAGCAAAATGCTTCTTAAGATAGAGCCCATCAGGGATCTCTGCTAGCTTGTTCCTAGAGATGTTTTTAGGTATGGTCCTTGATCTAATTGACATATGACCTTTGGTAGATAAATGTGTTGGAGCCAAAGGGTTTGACACTATACAAACATCACTAGTAAGTAGATTGGAGAACCTGGATTCGACTTCTTGCAAAGGAGGAAGAAAATATGGATGATGATGTAAATCTTCCGAAGGTCGATCTACAACCGTCAATGCTTCTAAGATTGCTTCCTCCAATGGTAAAATTGTATCTAAGCAATCCAGATCAGAAGTGGAGTCAAGGTTCCAAGCTGGAGCCACATCACCATCTAACTCCTCCATAGAAAAAGGAGATGGATGGTTTTCTGCAGAGTCAATGATAGATTGATAGCTAAGTTCTTTTGCAGACATAGGAAATACCATTCCATCAACCCGCCCTCCGTCTAATGTGGTTGTAATGAAGGTAAGGTCCAAGGATCCAAAGGGCCCTTCGAGGATGAAATTGTATCGATTCTAGTTGTAGGATGGGGAAGATCAAACACACCCATCAAGGGAGAGTACATCCCTACTCCTAAATTATCTATAGGTTGATGAGGATTATCCACCAATGGAACAGTAGAATCTGAAGTTGCACGAGAATCACCCAGAGAATAATCTAATTGATCAATTTTAACAATTCTCCCCTAGTGAGGAAAATAGAGGATGCGAAACAGAGTTGAAACTATGGCGTCCATTTCATAAATCCAATTTCTTCCCAAGAGTAGGTTGTAATCCAGGTTGGCATCAACGATTTCTACCTCAATATTAACGACCTTCCCTCCAACAAAAATAGGAAAAGTCAAGATAATTCCGGGTGGCCTATGGGAATGACCATCAAATGTTGTTAAGAGAGTCAGTGAAGGAACAACTGAAGGTGATCCAATTTCCTTCCAACATGACATAGACATTATGCATGTGGAAGCTCCCTCATCTATAATTGTCTGAAAAATATTGGTTTTCCGGTAAGTAGACTTTATCTAGAAAGCCATATGATGAGGAAGTCTCTTTTTGACATTGAGCATATCAAAAGTGAGAGTTAAAGAATTTTTTGGATCTACTGCCCCCATTGCCAAAAGAAAAGCACTTCTTTGAGCAGGACACGACTGGAGTACCTCTAATGCAGACATAACACATGGACTTTGAGCCAGATTTTCTACAATCGAGTAGTTCTAGGCTTCCCTAGCATCAGGGTTAATCGTCGAGCGCTTAGCGGAACCTTTTGGTATCCGAGGTATAGACCCAATAGAGGGTCACTCAATATGAAGTGGGTCTGAGGTTTCGGGCACAAATTTTGCCTTAGATGTTTCCATTTCATCGTAATCGTGTGCGTGTGTGGTAACGTCGACATGCGAGTTCATCATATACACATTTGAGGAATTCTCCCCTTCCTGGTTGCCCCCTGCAGAGGTACCAACATTCAAGTTCGTGCCAGCAAGTAATTGCTACCCTTGGGGAAAGGGTTAGTCAAGATAGCTTGGGAGCTAGAAGACCGGTGCTGCACTAACAAGCGCTGAGCATCTTGAATCTTGGGGCAGAGGTGAGTCAAATGATCTCCATTGCATGACTTGCATGGAAATTTAACTTTCCTCTTAGACTCATTTCTTCCCTCATCGACACCATTGTTGGGCTTGTTTGCATTACCCTTCCCTTCCTGATTCTTCTTCTTACCTCGTCTCTTCTTCTTCCCATCGGATTGTCGATTTCCTTTAGGGTTAGAAGTTTGAACGATGTTTATGGAAGAAGGTTGGGAAGGCGAAGGAGTAGACGGTGCAACCTTGGTAGAAGAAGCAGTTTGTAGAGACCACTGCTACAATTGGTTCAAAAGGTTCACCGTATTTGTATCAACCAATCCAACTATACCATCAGCGTGAGGGCTTGGCTTCGGTTTGGTAACATCAACCATGGATCTAGGAGCATCAGGCAAGTTTTTCTGAAAACTCCCAGACTGAGAATATATCAGTTCTAACTGTTGGGCGCGAAAGATAGCTTGCTCTTCTGAATAAACACTGGAAAGATAAACATCCTTGGAGATATCGGGTTGTAATGATTTTACAAACCATTTGAGATGGAATTCTAGTGGAATTTTAGCTTTCATAAGCCTTTTTCTCCATCTCCATTCCTGGATATGATTCGAAATGTGAGTAGTCGTGTCTTGATGAAAATTAGACAAAAGCTCAGTGCTGGCTTCATAACGAACAGGAAACTGAAAATGGTTTAAGAAAATGTTAGCCAAATCAATGAAAGAAATAAAAGTGCCCCCTGGAAACTCTATATACCACTTAGCCACATTCCCGGTTAAGGTGCGCTGAAATAACCTCAACCTGATCGAATCATCGATTAGGGAGTTGGATGAGCACCATAAATGGAACGTGGTTACCTGGTCGCTTGGGTCTTCACCATTCTTCCCTTCAAATTTTGGAATATCTGATGGAAGTTTGGTTGGGACCGGAGGCCAAACCAGATTGTATCTAATTGGATCATTTGTCAACTTAGTTAAGTCTGGCAGATTAAGCGTGGCCAGAAAAGGAAGTCGTGGAGGACCTTAGGGATTCCACCCAGATTGGGTGGGGTTCCCAAAAGTATGAAAAGAATGACCTGGATTTTGAAAGGCACCAGGTTGCCTGAAGTAACTAGTAGAACCTACTGGACCAAAAGGTGACCCTTGTGGTCCAGCAAAATTCGGAGTTTGACCAACTCCAGCTGAAAATCCTCCGTGACCGGTAAAGTTTCCCCCTAACGAAGTATTGTAAGGATTTGATAGCCCCTAGTAAGGGTTCCAAGCATTAGCTAAGGGTGGAAAACTTTGAAATGAATTAATCGAAGAATATGGCACATTCCCTTATTGGCCGAAAAACTGATTCCCAGCCCCTATCCCACTAATCGCAGGGTTTGTGCAACTCTGAAAGGGGTTACTGCCTTGACTTGTGAAAGGAAAAGGCATAGACCCTACTGTCAAATTGGAATGTGGTATATGACCACTCTCAAATGGGAAACCCTAAAAATAAGTCGATCCACTCATCATGGATGTGGAGGTGGTTGATGGTATATTCAATGGAACTGAAGGAATACCTTGAGAGGGCATCCCAAAAGGGAAAAATCCAAAACTAGATGCATTAGCTTGAGACCTTCCACTAATTGACAGAATGGAAGTAAACCCAAATAAGGATGTGCTGGGAGTGTTAGAAGGGATGGAAATAGTTCCTCCCCCTTGCACAAATATGGGAGTCTGCATGCTCCCAACACTCGTGGAGGACGCCATGCTTCCAGCAGTGGTCATTAAAGGGATAGATGTGTGTGGACCTGGGCTCGGAGGCATGTGAGTTGGAGTTCCAATGTATAGCAATACTTCTGGATGATCAAGAGGGAGAGGAGAATTCAAAGCTTCAACCAACTCTGAAAGCTCTTCTACTTCAATACTATCTTCCGACTGGAAGAGTACTCGAGAAAGAACTAGTGTGTTCCTCTCTAACTCTATGGTAGTACCAGGTCTATCTTGTGAACTAATGCCCCCAAGTAGAGGATCAATCTCCGATGCGCCTACTATCACTGGTTGAAAACCACTGGTAGAATCACTCCTATGCCTTTTAGGAGAATGCTTTGGACTCGTAGGTGAAATCCCACGAAGTCTCTGAGACCATCAAGATGGTTGGTCAGCCACTTTGAATTATTTTTATAAGATCTACTTAAAGACTCAACAAAATTAAAAGCTAGGCTGACTAGGAGCACATAACACACACTAAAAATGTCCCTAAAGAGATCAGCAATAAAAAACTTCCAAGTATTTCCGCTCCGGGTGATTAGGACCAGACACCAAAATACAAGAAAGTTAATAATAAGGGCCTTCCAAAAATATACTGCGGTAATTACACCCCAAGTCTACTAGCGAAGGTATCAAAGGTAGTTACGCTAACCTCCAGAAAACATCCTTTGCTGATGCAAGCCCCCAAGCTTCGCAAGGGTGCCCTCCATAAGTATTGCTGAATGTGATGCAATGTCAACCTCAGGTGCCACGGGATTCCCCTCCACAGCCACCTGTGTGGATCCCTAGGATATGCAACTAAAGGCACCAACTCGTACCAAAAGCTGGGCAGAGCAGTCATGAGGTAAGATCCGACAAGTAAGAGAGGGGGTATCTCTCTTCCTTATCTTCACGAACCCTCGTGCTTAACTCCCAGTCATGGAGCTTTCCTGGTCTCCCTAACGCTATTGGATTTCGCTCTTTAATTAGACTTCTATGTTTTACAATTTAGAGTGGCCTTGGAGAGTTTACTCTGCTCTCACCTAATCCAAGGCCCTAAATAAACCTATAACTTGTTGGTGTATTTTGATGAAAATACAAAAAGTTCTAGTTTATTTTATTAAGAGCTTGATTTTAAGTGGTTGTTATTTTAAGTCAAGGGGACAGTATGCAAACGAAACCGATGGTGTTTGTATCACACAAAAGAAATTAATGAAAAACTAACTTATATGAAATGGAATTGTTTGTTCTTCGATGAAAAGAAATTTCTACTTGGGTTCTAAGAAACTTCTATAAAGCAAAAGCTTTTTCCTTTTCTTTTCTTATGGTAGACTTCACACTCACAAAAACTAAAAATACTATTGATGCTTTAATAATGCAAAACTACCCTAATGCAAGGTGTACATGATAATGTAAGATTCTAGATTACTCTAAAAAGAAATGAAAGCAATTGTTTATAATTTTTAATAAGCCAACTTAAGTGTTTGAAAAGAACACAAGTTTCAAATACAAACTTTCCTCCAAATAAGAAAGGCAAATCTTGAAAAATCACAATTCACTTTCACAAAACCAAAGAAACAAAAATCAAACTCGGCAAAAGAAAGCAAAAACAATGTTTTTTAAGAACTTTTCTTTTTCAAGAAGCAATGAAAACAACTTTTCAAAAGCACTCAAAATGCCACCAAAGACTCAAAGACTGAAAGCAAAGCACAAGGAAACTTTGTAAGTTATCGATTCAGCGTGAATGAAAACTTGAACAAAAAGGGCTTCACTTGCACTAAACGATCCAAAAGCAGCAAAAGAGCTTTGAGAAACTGTTGAAGCCCCAAAAATCGGGTCTACAACAAGGGAGATACCCACTCGGTCCGGACCTTGGTTGGCAGCTCCTTTTCCGTTTGGTATAGTGGGTCTGACTGGGGATAATGGGACCAGTTTCCCAATTTGTGTGTGTGTGTAAGATTGATTGATGTTACTGTCTTTAAAATATTCTAATTGCGATGTTCTACTTCTAATTCTAATCTAATGACATGCAACTATATTCTAACCAACAACATCTAAATCTATACTAACTCGGGGTATGATTCTTCTATTATGCGATCTAAAATGATTTCAAATAACAATTGGTAATAAAGATCATTCAACTGTTATAAGAAAAGAATTCAATATAAATTATCTACTTCACATAAAAAGTTAAACGAAACAGTTGTGAAAAACATATCGCATAATAAGTTGTTCATATATGAAGCATAAATAAATAGCTATCACCATACAAAAGTGCCAAATGATAACTCAGACATTCAAGAGTTAACATATAAACAACTAAGCTTAAATATCACTCTAACACAGGAGATAGAAATGTTAGAATATTATATATATTACGGAGCAATGGAACACATAAAATATTGCATAAATATAAACACAAAAAGCGCACAAAACAAGAGAGACACAAATATACGTGGTTCACCCAGTTTGGGCTACGTCCAGCTCGAACAGCCAGTCCTTCCTTTCTATTATCCAGCAAAATGAAGAGACACAACCTATAGCAAATCCGCTGCAATATCCTCTGTCCTCTCTCACAGTCTCACCTCTCTGTTTCTCGCTCACACATAATACACATCTATCTCACAGCCTCAAATACAATGCCCTCATACAAAGAGAGGGGTTGCCTTCTAGGGAAAAAAACCCTAAACTTAACATAAGTTCTACCGTCAGATCATCCGCCTAATGAAGGCCCAGAATTGACTAGAAATTACTATACTTTTATAAGGCAATTTTACAGTTGTTTTTAGCTCGGGCGCTGCCCCGAGACCCCGCCAGGGGGGGGCTCCAAGGTCGCAGCCGCCCCCCCTGAGACCCCCCTAATCGATATTTTACGGGCGGCCGTTGCCGCCCCCATTTTGAACTGGGGTCCAATGTGGCGGTACTTTTGAATATAGAAGATAATCAAGCTCCACACCCAACAGAGTGTGCATATTGTGCTTCCTAGGAATTACAACAACCTTGGTTTCTAGGAAAGTGTTTAGTATTTCTATAATGGTTCCTCTGTAACAACTTAATATAGGGTCTTTGGTCATATATACATATTTAATCTATTTTATCACTAATTCAGAGTCTCCCATAACATAAATTCTTATAGCTCCTAGCTTCCTAACTAATTTAAGACCTAGAACAAGTGCTTCATACTCAGCCATGTTGTTAAGTGCATTTAAAATTTAGTCTGTAAGCATGGCCCTCTGAGTGATCATTCTCCAGATTATATATCCACACTCCTGCTCCTGCTTCTAACTTATTTACTGATCCATAAAATTCAAGGTGCCATAATATCTAATGTTCATAATTTTCACTGTCCTGGGGAAGAAAATTTTTGTTGTTTGCTACATTTTGATTATCTTGTTTATTGGAAATCTCTTGAGTTTGGATAGTTTCTTTTTTAGCTATAACTGCAATTTCTTTTGGTTCTGAAATAATACTGTTTGAAGTGGTTTTTTGTGTTTGTTCAGGATTATACAAAATAAAAGAATCAATGTCAAAATGCAAGGAGTAGATAGGAAATTTTTGAGGTCTATCCCGGCTACTCACCACATATTTCATTAGCGTCTCTCTGTACAACTTTTTAGGTTGTCCAAAGACTGAGAATGTGGCATGTGACATGTCAAGTTGTAAAGGAAGGCCCTTGGAGTTTAGACCCCCATGATCTAGAGAATAGCATGCCATATTTAGGTGCGATGTCAGCGACTACTATATCCATGAGAATGGTCTTAGCAGGATATTGTACTAAGGAAACACACAGGTCTTTGATTAACACTAGACACTTTACTTGACTTGAGTCGAAGCAAAATAATTCCTTGTAAGGTCTAGTAATGTCCAACTTTAATTTTTCCATAACCGATTTAGGCATTAAATTGTGTGAAGCCCCAGAATCTAACTTTGCATTGTGTAAGATTTGATCATGAATGCTAAGGCTAATATAAAAGGGTGGTATCCCTCCTTCTAATGGTTTTCCATTAACATCAGGACTGAATATAAGCTCAGGCTGATCATCAAACAAGTTGACAGAGTCTTCATTCTCAACAAAGTTTAAGGTTTTGCTTATTGAGACTTATAGGTTTCAATTTTAATCAGCTCTGTTAAGGGAACTGAAATTTTCAGTTTAGCTACTTCCACTCCCAAATTGAAAGGTAAAGGAGATTTTTCTGTTTGAGGACTTGGAATTTTCATAGCAGGAATTGGAGTAGGTTTCTCTTCTTTTCTTGCATTTGAGGTATTTTTCTGTGGATTTTCTAATATGGTGTTTGGAGATTTCTCCATTGTCTCCTTGGAGGGGATTGAAGTGGATGGTTGATCATTAGGAGGTTGGTTATGGGTTATATATACAATGGTGGGACCAAGAGGGTTCTGATTTGGTCTAGGGAGAATTTGAAGAGTTTTAGTAACTGGAGCTGCTTTGATCTTCTTGGGTTGATTTGGCACTGTTTTCTTGGTTTGGTCAAGAGTGTCAGAATTATTTTTACTCCTTAAATTGTATTGTTTGTGTACTTCAAAAATGATAGAATCATACCCTTTCTTATAATCAAATGATTCTCCAGATTCGATCTGCAATTGTTGCAAGATATGCAGTGCTTGCTCATCTTGGGACAAAAAGACAATTTCCTCATCATCTAATCCCATCAAGTTAATGTGTGTGTCTTGTTCAAGGTCATCTGAATGAGATGTTTTAGCATATTTTTCTTGAAAGGGAGGCTCAATATTCTGGTCATGTCCATTTTTTCCTGTATTTTGATTTTGATTCTTTCTAAAGTTTGGATTTCTCACTGGAGGTGCCTGTTAATTATCCCATTGAGGCTTTCTGTCAATGTTATCTATCCTATCCATCAGTTTTTCCATAGCCTTGGTTAGAACATCTATTTTAAGGTCAGAGGGTGAGGCTTCATCTTTGGCAGATCCTCTCCTTTCGTTCCTAACCCTAGCTCTTTTTGCTAGAAAATTGGCTTCTACACGAACTGCTACACTATGCATGTCTTATAAAGTTGGAGGATTTTTCTCTCTGAGTTGGAAGGCCATATCAGTATCAAACCCACCAGGAAAATTTATTAGTGCTAATCAGGTGGGGGTCTACGATTGATTGGTATTATATTGTATATATTGTTAAATCTGGTACAGTGATCCTGGACTATTTCATTTGGTCCTCTTCTGATGTTTTCGTATTCTGAAAGGATCTACAAAGGGTTATTTTTCTTTTCCCGTCTATTTAAAAATTGCTAATAAAATATATCTAAAATATGTTGGGTTGTGTTATAAGATTTTGGCAAAGAACCCTGCTTATCATTCAAAGACAAAGCACATTGATGTTCAGTATCACTTTGTGAGGGATATGATAGAAGACAAAAAGGTGTTGCTGGTAAATGTGGACACTTTCAAGAATACTGCAGATGCATTGAAAAAATATGTTAGCTCTGAGAAGTTCTCTTGGTGTAGAGAAACAATGGGTGTTTCAGGGCTAGAAAAATGACTAAGCTCTCTTGTGGCCCCGTGTGGAAAGAAAACAACAAGTGGGAGAATTGTTGGGTTGTGTTTATATTTTTTCCACATAGTTAATAGGGGGTTTGAGGTGTACCCGTAACCCCACTTTATGGGGTCCGGCAGCGCCCCGGGAAATTTTGGTTTTGGACCCATGTATTGAGCGGACCCACCTATGGTTTCGTGATGATTTCGCACAGTTTTGGACACGATGTTTCATTCCATGGTTTTGACTTGATGGTTTTCGGTCCATGTATTGGGATGCTCAGCGTATAAAATGTATTGAACATTGGAAAGGAACATAACGAAAAATCAAGCTGGTAGTCCCGGTTTTGGGATCCAGGGGAAAATCTCTGTGCATATGTGTTTTTATGTGTTATGCTCTCGCATTGTTTATTTTCTTTGTTTTAGAATTCATATGCAGGTAATTTATGTACAGGGTTAAAACCTACAAAATATCTATGCTATTAGCAAGTAACGATCTAAACCATTTCCTTACATCAACAGCTAGAGTTTGAGCAAAAAGTCTCATTTAAACATCTCCAATATCAATTTCATGTAATTCAAAGTAGTCTGTCATTTTGTTTACGTGATGTTGTGCTGTATAAGGTCTTATGCCATCAAATTGGACAATTTTGTTTTGGTAATCTTGTGGCATGGCACCAAGTGGGGCAGGTAACACAAGAGGAGTGTATCTATTTTCCATGGCTCTAAGTTGGGCAGGGCTAAGAATTGGGGTTGGGGTACCAGGAGATGATACAGTAGTTGATGGAGAACTAGGAGTAATAGGTGATTGATGGGTACTGATAGGTTGGTAGGGAAGTGAAGGTATAAATGGAGGTAAGGAATGAACTTCAGAGGTGGAAGGGAATAATGGTGAACTAAGGTTAGTTGACACTAGTTCAGGAAGCTCAAGGATCTTAGCAGTAGTAAGGGATGACTGAGGGGAATTTAGAATATACTCATCAATTGATTGGTTTTCCTTTCAGACTTCGAGGTCTGCAATAAACTCCACATATAGAACTATGCCATCAAGTGCACTTTCAAACCTAGTTCTAAATAGGGAAAAGTCAAATTACTCATCAAAGGGGAGGTCTTCTAAAAACAACCACTCATCAGGGCATGCATCTACTTTGACTAAAGGTGTTGGACTTACTGAACTTTCTTGTCTTTTGATCTTCTCAAAATCAGGTTGGGGTTATCCACTACTCGGGCAGGGTTTGGATCTGGATTGGTCCTAGTATAGTGAGTTCTCCTTGAAGCCAGAATTTCGAGCTTTTCTAATTATTTTTCTTTTGTGAAATTTTGTAAATAACTTCTTATAAACCCTTCAAGAGGCTCGAAATAAAGATTTGAAATTTTCTCAAAGGTTTATTAAGACTGAGGGTTTGAATCCCTAGTATGGTCGCCACTATGTTATCACTTAGAAGTTTTCCTTAGAAGTTATCAAAAGAAGGAAGCATCTGAGGTAACCACAAACCAATCTTTTAGGCTTAGGGTCTAGCCAACCTAAGTCTAGAGAGGGCTCTCTCTTTATAATTTAGCTTTGTTTTTATGAGATTTTAGGCTAGTTCTGAGTGTTCATGGGGTTTTATTTTGAATTGAAGGTTGGGTGGTGGAATTCTTAGAGTAAATGGATAGAGCTAGGTATTCAAGCCATTAGGTTATGGAGTCAATAAATAGATAGCATAACTGGACCAAATCATTAAATGGAATGTTCACAAGGCAGGCTAGCAAAGCAACATGCAAATATTTAGGTCTAATGGGTGAAGTGATTCTGACCAGGGTGAAAGGGCACTTAAGAATCCTTGGACTGGGATCAAAATGAAGAACAGAGGGTGATCATGAACAAAGGGCAATTAAGAATCTTTTGCTATAGACCAGAGAAAAAACTATGGAAGCTAAGGAGCAGTGAAGAATTACCTCTCTAAGATAGTTTGGGAGAAAACATTGAGAATGTAAAACAGTGAAGACAGAGTGCATTCAAGCAATTTCTGAAATATCATTCCTTGTTATACATTTAGATTTTAGGGAAACAAACAAGATTATGAAGAAAAATAAGAAAAAACAAAAGTAAATATGAGAGAATACTTATTTGCATTTCGCTTTACACAAGAATCCTATAAAATATCTAATCTGTATTCCTTGATCCAGCAAGCCAATCCATTCATTGATACATTGGAATTTTGATTTGAGAGAAAAAGTCTATAGAAATGTCTTGGAATCCACCCTACATACTTCGAAATGTGAATTTTTATACAAAAATATTTACAAAATATCTCAAAACAACTTGAGATTTAATCTAGGGAATAAGAATATCTTCTTGCATGAAGATAGAGACATATGTTAAACTGGTTCATGTTGTCCCTTTTATTATGGTGTTGCTCGTTTTTTCTGTTGAGTTGGAGCCTTTTAAGTTGGTTGATAGTTGTGGTATTTCTATGATGGAATCTTCTTTACTTTGATCTTTTACTGATACTCTTTGACTATGTTACCCTTTGACCCTGTTGATCTATCTTTTACCTGTCTCACCTGGTTGCCTTCATATTTACTGTGGTAACTTTCTGATGTAAAACTTTTTCATAGTAAATATGTCATTTTCTCCCACCATTCTGTCTCAGGAAATCTCATTTTCAACATTCTTCTGTAAATTTAGTCTACCTCTATGTATTTTGCAAAATTGGGTTTGGTGAGAAACAAATGTTTCGCCTCATGTTCTAGGAAAAACATGTTCTCCAATGTATCATATAATACTTTTCCTGTTGGTAGGGCTTTAATGCCTGAAGAACTGGCTTGTTCCTTGGCCAACCTCTTGAGTCTATCACTATAGTCATATTGGGTCATGAGTTTTTCATTGATGACCATAGGACTGGGAAGGCCTTTGTCCCTCAAAATTTGAAATTTAGCCATAAACCTGTCAATGGCTACCTACATGTTATGACACTTTTATTCTAAGTTGAGCATGAGGTTTCTTTTGGAAAGAACCTTTTTAATCTATAGGATGCCTTCAGTCCTATCCTCTATGCCAAGCTCATGGAGCTCATATCTGTTCTCACTATTCAAGAGGTGGATGAGTCGATTTGCATCCTCAAGTTTATCCCCTAATTCTTCCCGTACTTTCTGGATAATTTTAGTGGCTATCTTCACTAATTCTGTTTGCTCAAATATAGCTTGGATTGATGGCCAAATATTATTGACAGAGTCAACGATATCGGCCCAGAGAATCTCTTTAGTCTATCCTAGTGGCTTCTGCAATGTCAATTCTTTCTCTAGGACTTTGATTTTCTCACCCATTCTTTGGGCTTTCTATGTTTCTTCTCTTTGCTGAATTTGGGCAAGTTTGCAATCAGTTTCAAAACTTGCCACTTTCTCCTTTAATATTTTGAGCTTTGTAGCTTGGATGGACATCTCTTCCATAGTTTTTACCAGTTCTATTGTTTTTTTTCAGTTGATGTACCTGTTGTTGTAGTGGACTCAGTTTTAATTGGCAGTGTTGTGGTAGGTGCAACTGTAGGTGCCAATGATGCTGCCATTGTGGAAGGAACTGTTGTTGATACTGTGGGGATGACAATTCTGGAAGTTGTGGCTAGGGCACCCTGCCTTGATTGAAGTAAAGTCTCCAACTCCTTCTCTATCTCCTAGAGTTGATAATTTAGTTTCAGGACTAGGTCCATAAGCTCTTCATGTCCTTGTTGTGCTTCTAGGACTTCCATTGTTTGAGGATGATGTAGCTAGGGAAATTTGAGCTGCTTCTTCAATGCAGAAATGTCATCATTCTTCTTTTGAATTAGTTGCTCTATTACTTTCACATCCTTGGGATCATGTCCCAATTCTATCACTAAGTCCTCTGAGGACTTGATTCTTATATCTTTGTCCTGTGAGGAAGCCTTCTCCAACTGAAACTGAGTTGACATATTGTTTAAAGAGTTCTGCAGTTGGTGGGATGCTATGGCCTTCCCTGTCAATGTAGAATAAATCATCTCACCTGTTTGCTTATGTAGCTCAATTTGGTCAATGGGATGAATATCTCTTGCCAGTACTTCAAAATATACTTTCTTAAAATCTGATGATGTTCTTAACTGTTGAGTGGTTGGCTTGATGAAAGTCATCTGCATTTTCCCCTCTTTAACATCAAAGGCTGACATAAACCTTGTTTGATAGGTAGGGGTCACCTTCAGATACTATGCGTAGGTTTGGGTTTTCAGCCTCTCATTTCTAGTTTTTATTTCTTTGTATCTCTCCTTGATATCTTGGTCTTTATCTACTAGCATTTTGAAAGAGGATACCTCAACACTTTTCTCCCTTTCCAACATCTGAGTGTGTGATGTGGAAGGTTCTAAAGTGCCTCCAGATGGAGTGGCAAGCCTACTCCCATCTCTTTCTGTGCTTGCAACCTCAACTGTCTCCTCTGTATATTCCTGTTCAGAGACAGGATTCACTCTTTGTCTTTTAGCCTGGCTTATCTTTGCATAGGCTTGTGATGTTGCTCTTTCTGAAGTAATGGCCCCTTCCCTATTTCTCCTGAGGCTTTTCTCCTCATTTAGAGGAGTCTGTAGAATTGGAGGGGTACTCATGGTGGTTTCTGGTTTATCTGATTTCTCTGGTATGTATGTTTGATCTGGTACCTCTGACACGTACGGTACTTCTTGTTGAAAATAATACTGAGAGGGGGGGTGAATCAGTATTATCTAGTCCTTTTAACAATTCTTCCTTATTTATACTTTGAATTATTTTTGCATATCAGTACCATAAAACAATGAGCATGAACAAGAAAAACAGACAGTCACATCAAAGAACACCAGATATAAGGTGGAAACCCAATGTGGGTGAAAACCACCTGCTGCAATATGTCTCTATCTTCTTTCAAATTAGAAACTCCTTTTACAATGGTCTTGTACTGGTGCAGTCCTTTACCAGTACGCAGGCTGCAACCTGCTGAGAGCTACAACTCTCTCTCGTTTTCCAGTCTCTCCTGAAAGGGAGCTACAAACCCCTACTTCTTTTCAAGGACCACTTTTCATAAATTTTCAAACTGGATCCATATACATCAAATGATCATCAAGTACATGTAAATTATACAGTCAGCTGTAATAACCGGATCAACAATAACAGAACCTAACCCAGAACACCTTATCAACAGAAAAATTCAACCAACAGAAGATCTTAGAACAGATACGCAGTTTCTTTGTCACAGTCCTGCGTCGCTACGCACTTCACCCTTTGATTCCCTGCGTACAACCGCAGAGCTCCTTCTGCTGTGCTGCGTGACCACGCACTGCCCCTTTTTCTGATCTGCGTACAGTACGTACCCAAAAGAACTATCGCGCCGCGTACTGTAAGATAAGCACGCACCCAGAAGAACTATCGCGCCGCGTACCTTAACAGCAGGTACGCACCCAAACGAATAAACGCGCTACGTGCTGCTACAAAAGAAACGCACCTGAATCACAGCTTTCCTGCGTACCCACGCACTAATCCTTCATCACCTCTGCGTACCCACGCACTGTCTCTTCGACGCCTCTGCGTATACCCACACCTTTTCTTCGACGCCCCTGCGTACCCACGCACTGAACCTTCACTGCTTCTGCGTACCTCTGATTAGGGCTGAAATATAGTCAGATGCTCAGATCTGAACTTGCGCTCAAGAGATGCCCTTCACAGATTCGCTTCTAACTTCTCCTTTATAGATCAAGCGATTTAAACCGAGAACCCAATAAATCAGATCTTAAGATATTCAATCACTCAAAAGATACACAAGCCAAATGATCTCCTTTGCTTTATATAGGCTAGTTCTTCCTCAAATCAAGGATCATGGGGTTCAATAAAAATAATAAAATAAACAATACCACGGACCAAAACCATGATAACCCAAAACTGTTGGCTAAGTACCATGAGAAACCCCACGTGTGGGCGCTTAACTGCCTTGGAATGTGTGCACTGGGGTACGCACCTCACGGATGGGTAATTCGCGTATTAGGATGCGGTCCCTGCATGGTATACCTGCGGGTACGCACCTCCTGAACTGTTCTCCTGCGTACTTCTTTATTTTCATCAAAATGAGAGCCATGCCATGGGTGTTGC
>APFE030426047.1:0-18123 GCA_000404065.3 Pinus taeda
AATATTGTTTTTTTAGAAATAAAAACAAACAATATCAGAGGGGGTTGTGAAATCATTTCTTCTGTAGAGAATTTGTCGGCTGACTTGATTTTTCATCTAGTTGATTATGAGGCTTTGTACTCAAGGTCGTAAGAAAAAAAAATCCAATACTTTTTAGTTAGTGAAGCATAAGTTCCCGAAAGTTAAATAGTAATTATTGTTGGATATGTAATTATCTCACCACATACTTCATATAGATGCTTAGCCAGAGTTGGATATCCCACTCTCTGTTTAATTTAGTAGTCACAATTTCATTTTTAGTTTGTACTATTTTCCTTCAAGTGGTATCAGAGACGGCCATGGGCCTACTCCCTTGCAGGAGGGCCCAGGGACGAGAGTAGAGAAATAATTTAAGTGGTATCTTTGTCCATTGACTGATTAGAGCTGGAGCTGTCATGTTATGGAAAAAAACTATAGAAATTGATATTGTCGCCCATATTCGCTCATTTGAAGAGCTTGTGAGGTTGAGTTGCATGGAGTTTAAAACCATGCATGAATGAGCTTTGTGTTATTTGTTGTGTAAAAGGAGACGTAGAACCCATAAGCTTTATTTATCAAATCTGATGTGCTGTGTGTAAATCGATGAGTGAGTAGCATGAAGATTGATTTTTGAGATCTGTCTAAGGATATGAGAGTCATCACTGATTCGTTTGCCTAGAAAATTGTTGTGTGCAATTGATGAAGAAAGGACAAAACTCAACAAATCTCCGACTATGTTTTATTTTTTACGTTGTTTTCTTTCAGCCATAATGAGGTCTAGATTATGGCCCGATGTTTAGTTAGAGTTTCTGTTTCCAATAAGGGAGCTCACAATTTTCTCCTGAAGTCCATGGTTTGTTAAAAAAATTTACCCGGTGAAATATTAAATGCATCCACGTGAGCATGGAAGATTGTTTATGAGATCCATCTTTGATCATGTCCTCCTAAGGCAACGATCTCTGTTTGGATGCTTGGCGTAGTGAGGCCCACATTGTCTTTTGCCTCATCGTAATTTATCTTGAAGTAATTTGTGAAGTACTCATCACTCTATTGGCGTTGCAATTCTTGTTGAGAATTTGGAATATCGATAGAAGGAGACACACAAAATTTACTAAAGTCATTGTTGTCCATGAATTGAGGGAACATGTAAGTTATTTGGTCTGGATAGTTTGGCAAGCCGAAGCCCTGATCAGTCGTTTCGACATCAAGAACCAGTAGCGTGAGCCAACAATATCTGTCCATGCATGAGTGATGCCCTTCAAAAGGGTGAAAGCACTGACTTTAATGACATACATGTATGTAACATTCCATGGAACATATTCCATGTGGAACAGTTAGCGTTCGAGTGGTTAGCGAGGAGAAAATTTCATGTGGTGCGGTAAGAATGGAATAGTTTACATGTTTTTAAACCTATGCATTGAGTGGAGCCTACAGTGTGAGGCTATATTTAATATGGTTGAAATGACAAAAATCCATATGTTTGTTTTATTCTTTGAATTCATCCTTTAAATTAAAGTGGCACACATAAAATTTGATACATGGATTTGAGACATTGAAGAGGAGGGTATTTGAAGTAAATTAAAGAGTTCATGAAAGCACCATTAGTGTGCATATTTTTAAAGAAGATGGGGTAAAGTAGACAGTTACATCTTGGGATGAAATTTAAATGAGCTTGTATATTTGGGTATATAATTGAACTTTGTATTTCTTGTATCTTACTTGAGATTATTTTAATAAGGCATTGTGTTGTAAAGGGTACATGATCGGTAGTATCCGAAACCCTAAAGTTGATTTCTCAAGTGTGTTGTAAGCCTTGTTGAGTAAGACATGCAGTGTTTATCCATCTTAGGAAGAGAGAGGATGTGATATCAAGTTGTGGAATTGACCACTAGGTAGATACAGAAGGTGTACTTGTATCTATGCTTGATTTGTAATTGTTGAGTTAGAAATTTATTTTTTATCCCTCTTCAGTAGAGAGAGGATGTGACATCAAGTTGTGGAATTAACCACTAGGTAGATACGAGGGTGGTATGTGTACTCGTATATAATATTGATGTGTAATTGAGGAAGTTAAAATGTGAGATGGAACTTGAATTTAAGGAATCAAGTCAGGAAGAGTTTAACATGATTGGCGAACCATGTTGGTGAAAAGGATTCCTAGAGAATTATCGAGTACAATGAATGGTACCCATGTACCTCGGTAGATGGATTTCTTTTTATATGGACATCAATAATCAATTGTATGTAGGTACAAGAGAGAGAAGAAGAATGCCTATTGTGATGAAAGCCCAAAGAGAAGATAATAAAAACTAAATACAATGTTTCTGGAGTTCTACAGATTACAAAATCAATTTGTATACATATTTAGAAAATCCTCAACAATTTTTTTTGGTGAGATAATTAAGGGGGAGAATGTTGGATATGTAATTATCACACCACCTACTTCATCACCACCACACTACCTCAATCTTCACCCTTCACTGCCTCCGTCGTCACCGTCTCAGCACACCAAAGTTTGAAGGGCCAAAATTGCTTGGCCTCATCAATACTTGAAAAGGCAAATTTAATTTATGTAACTAACTTAGATTTGTATAAATATAGATGCTCAACCAGAGTTTGATATCCCACTCTCTGTTTTAGATTTCTTTGTTTAATTTAGCAGTCGCAATTCCATTTTTTGTTTGTACTGTTTTCCTTCAACTATCTCTATCCAATTGCCCACTGTGTAGGCAGCCATATCACTGCTTTTAGAAAGCCTTGGCATCTTCCTCTCTACCTGAATAAGGAAGAAAAGTACAAACGAATAATTGTCAGTATTATCCCTGGTTGAACAGGATGGGTAAAAACCACTATTTCCTTAAATTAGTTTCGTCTTTTACTCGTATAATAAGTTATTGTCTCATGTTTTCGAGCTCTTCCTTGACACACATGAAAGTCAGATGCATTTTCTGCAATGGAATTGACAAATTGTAAGAATTTATCACACAAGAACATTCTTACAGCCCTTGCTTCTCAATGCTTCTCAATGCAAAGCAAATGTTGTAATGAGAATTTTGTCCAACCATCCAAAATAGTAAATACATAGCTACTCTTTCCTTAGTCTTGTAGCTATTCCACTATGATTAACGGATCAAAGATTTAACTGTGTCCTTAACATTAGCACTGAGATGATACACAGTAAAGCCTGCCATAGTCATACTAGCTCTCCATTTTCTTGTAACTTCATACCTCTCAACCATTTCTTTTCTCCCACAAGAAATTATGCTCACTGTGTTTAGGCAAGGCATTGTTTTTCAACATTCATACGATCTCTACTATCCCTTTCAAGTGTAGCATCTAGAGAATCAAACACTGACGAGTAATAGTTTAATGCTTCCATGAACCAGGGGAAGAAAGGTGTAGTATTAGTGTTAACCTCTTGTTCTACTACTGTGACTACTTTAGGGTTGAGAGATTTTAGTATCCTCGGAAGTCGATCACATGGGTTCTTTCTAGACACACTTTAATCAGGCATGTGATGTAGTTGGAATGAAAATTTGAATACTAAAACCTCATCTGGATTTATCTTAAGAATCCATGGTTGGACATCTGATTCCACATCCATATAGTGTCTTATCTTTATGTTGGGATTTTATTCCACATTAATACTCTCCTTCTAATTATGTGTGTGTGACCGAAGTGGTTTATAATGCATTACATGTGCCTAAAATCTTTCCTATCTGGAAGTTCTCGGTATGATGCAATGGCATCCTCCTGCACTCTGTTATTAACATCATCAATGGTTTTAGCGTTATTCCTTGTAAGCCCTCTTTGGTTTGTGCTTGTTATCTATGGTATCCATGATAATTACAGATATTAGGTCTTACTCTTAGTCATTGTCTTAGGCTGATTTTATTTATTAAGTTCTACTAATGTAGTTCTCGGTATGATGTGATGGCATCTTTCTCCACTCTGTTATTAACATCATCAATGATTTTAGTGTTATGCCTTGTAGGCCCTCTTTGGTTTGTGCTTGTTATTTATGGTGTCCATGATAATTATGATGAAGACATTTTTCACTGTGGGGTTAGGGTGAGAAGACATTGTTCACGCCAACCAATGGCCAGTGATTATTTTCATCATCCTTCGCCTAACAAAAAATGGCCACGTGGCATATGGATAGTGAAAACTACCGTCTCTATTGGTAGTTGACTAAGCAGTAGACCAGCGAAATCGTGTCCCCACTCTCTTCACTAGTAAGAAAGGCTCAAGAGTCAAGGTCCATGCCGAATGTTGATATTACAAGTAGCCATTACTTTTATGAAGTCTAGGCTTCACCTTCCATGGCTACGATGGCTACTGTAGAAGATTGTGATAATTTGACAAAGATCTTCATTTGCATCATTTTTAGGATTTGGTACAAGGGTGTTTGATTCACGAAGTGTTTGACTTACGGAAACCGTCTCTGTCTTTGACATTCGCGGAATAAATGGAAAGGGTGACCAACTTCCGCGCCATCACGGCAAAATGGTTTTTTTGGCATTCTTTATCAGATTCTCTGTTTAGTATTAAACATGTAAGAGCCATTTTTTGGCAAACAATAAATGGGGAAAGAGGTCTTCATGAACTTTCCAATGACAATATTTGATGCAAAACCCACTAAATCAATGACTGCAAGTCAAATTTAGGTACCCTTTTAATTGTTTTTTCCGTTTCATCTATGCCCATGATCAGAATTTTGCACCCGTATGCATTTTTTGTCTAGAAAAAACATATGTTATCCTTTTAAATAATGGTTGTTACAGGTTGGAAGCATAGAAATTCCCAAATATTTTTCCTTCAAAGGTTGAATTCCTCATCAAGATTGTGGAAAATACAGAAAATCAATGACCCAAATTGTATTAGTAGAGTTGGGAAAATATAATTTGGTTTTTTGAGTGAAAATTATGGCAAAGCTAGGTTTGGGAAAACTAAGAAAACACTTTCGCATACTATATAACCTAGGGTTTTTTCTGTTGTTTTTCTTTCTAACCGCAAAAAACCTTTTGAAATCCCCTCTTTCCCTTTGTGGGGATTCTTCAAAAGTCTCTTTTAGATGGAGGTCGAAGAGATTTGAATCTAACAGTGGCCCAAAAGCATAAAAAAAATGGATATTTAATCGAGATGATTCAGTTTCGGATATAGACTACAACAGGTCGAAAATTCTTATCAAAACCCATCATAACAAGCCTCAATTTTTAAGGAATTTTGGCTAAAATCCCAGCTAATAAGCAACAACACCCTGTAATAGAAAACTCATCATAAACAAGCCGTGTGCTGCCAAATGGTTTGGAAATTATACATAATGTTTAGTCTTATTCTCTATGTGCAGGATTGAAATAACACACAGGATATGAAAGGCCACAAGCAATGCACATCTGGGGAGCATTTTAGTACATATCATTTTTCTAATTCACATGTGACAAATGGTCCATCTTTAGTTTTCATCTTAGCTCTCTATCTCGTTATGTTATTCTATATGTTGGGTAACACCGTGATAGATTACTTTTGTTGTTTTTTAGAGAAATTGTCTAAGATTTTGAAGCTACCACCAACAGCGGCCAAAGTTACTCTTCTTCCTCTTGGAAATGGAGCACCTCATTTGTTTGCAAGTATTGCTGCTTTTATGGGGGTTGATGCTAGTGAGGTGGGACTCAGTACTGTTTTAGGAGGAGCAATTTTTATTACCTGTGTAGTGGTTGGATTGGTTTCTCTATTCATTGCGGGTTCACATGCACAAATTGCACCAAAGCCTTATACGGGAAATTTGTTTCTTCCTATTGACCCTTGCTTCACTTTCTCTGATTTTGTTCATTGGAAATATTAATTTGTAGGGAGCGCTAGATTTTATTTCAATATACATCTTATATGCATTCACTCTCGCAAGAAATCAGTTTATGAGGAAACAAACCCAAAAATTAAAGTGGGATTCAATGACATCCATGCAGTCTTTCCCTGGAAGTATTATTCCTCTCAATTGTGAAGATGAAGATGATTCTATGTATAGTACTTTTTGGATTTAGAGTCAACTACAGTGTTGGTTGCTGGTCATGGACGCTTGGAGACTTCATTGCCTCAGTGGATGTGGGCATCAAATGTAACTATTTTCTCAAACCAGGGATTGTCAAAGACAATATAAGAGACTAGGCCCCTGTAGGGATGGAGTGAGGACAGTGAAAATTATCAAAGAAGGTGTTCTTTATTTTTCTTTCTACAATGTATATGGTGCAAAACTATAAAATGCTAAAGGCCAAAACATTTAATTTGGTACAAATTTCAAATAATCCAAGACAAAATGTATTCATCTTTCCTTCCTTCTACCATTTAGTTCCATCATCTTTCCCAAATATTTGCCTAGGTTCAGGTTAGAATAACATCAAGTTAATTTTGGATTAGGATGGAGTTTGCCTTGACCAGTTAAGACCCCAACACGAATTTACTTAACACTTAACATTGATGTTTGTCGACTAGTTAGTATAGAGATTTCACCATAAATATAGTGTTTGTACACAAAATGGAACAAAATATAGATATCATCTAGGGCATAATATGTTTACTCCATCACCAACATATTAGATAAATCATAATATTCAGAATCTTCTAACAGATCTAACCATTATTTTTTGTAGTCTATTTCTCATAACCTAACATATACATTCCATCTCCATTTTGTTCTCACGTCATTTCTTTATCACATAAACGAATTCAACTCTTCATGGTACAAACCCATTCATATTATATATGTTTAATTAATCGATAATTTACGATAGTTAATTACTATTGATGATACCAACACAAGCATATCACACCTCAATCTACTCTCCCAACTCTTAACTCAAAACTTTATAAGCTTTGTTAAGCCACTGACCTGAGCTTCTAAGTCAAAATTTATGCTTACATCGAGACAGTATAATACAATGTGAATCTGCATCTCCACACTTCAATCTATAGTCAATCCAATTAGCATAAAACACTCCAGCTCCATGACTTTTCAATTTACTTGTTTGATGAAAACCTATGTTAATAATAGATTATAATATGTACTTGTATAATGTCATCCTATACTAGCATTAATCATTGTGACCTACATGTAGTCATCACTCTCTTATAATATGTCCTTATCTATCTCAATCCTGGTTCAATCCTCCTTGTGCTCAGTTTATGATTGCATATTAACCAACTAGTCAAAAATTCGAGATTTTCCAAGTTCAAATATACAACTAAAAAGTTAAAAATTTGCAAAACACAAAACATCTTAGGTATAATTACATATTTTTATGCCTATATAGGTTAGCATTTGGCCTTAATCCAAAGCTTTTCTTCACTCTCAGAGAATTTATATAGCCAACTTTCCATGTCTATAAGCTTATACATCTTTAAGGAAAATCCTTCATCAATTTTGTTCGTAATGGAAATTTGATCATTATTCATCCCCTGAGCACTTACTTGTCATATTGCATCCATAACATCTAGGAAGCCTTTTTTGAAATAAAATCTCAAAGTCCCTCAAGCATTACCTAATGACAATAGCTAATATGGAATAAAACCTATAAAATCCTACTTGTTTCTCCTCTACAACCACTTCTATATTATTATACTTTATTTGTGTAAGCTCCTCATTATTCTACTCCTTTTGCAAAGGAAACCTTGTGCTCATATTCAAAGTTAAAATCTTTAAAATGCCCCATCCTTTTCAATTATGCCATCGATTAATTGAACACCCATTTATCTCCCACTTAAACAATTATCCACTCTTCCTTAATTAGTGTTACACTTTCATGGTAAGTCCAACCAAATCCATGTAACAAGCAGCTAATCCCCGAAAACAAGTTTAGTTCATCCAATCGATCAGGTGAGTTAGTTATTTGTCAAACTCAAGATCATGTGCACACAGGGATTAACAACCTCTTCAACTTGGGAATATATTTGGGTTTCTACATTTTTCATCTTTGGAAAACCATCAACTATTACTTCTATATGCTCTCTTGAAAATAGTTCTTTTACGAGTTTGATATTTTATTTGTTTTCTTAAGTATCCTTTTCCCCATCCTCAATGATTTGTTAATGCACTTCTCTTTGTTGTCTAACTTTCGTCACACTATTACAGTGTTGTGTCCTCGATCCAAATTCCAATTAGTACCATGAAGTAAAACTTGATGGTTTATGAAATCTCCATCTCAAATGCACAAACTTCATTAGTTGCTATGAAATCCCCATCTCATTCATCTCATGTCCAACCAAAAAAACACTTACAACATTGATTTTACATCTCCTAAAAGCCACATCAGACAAGCACACATCTAGTGAAATAGGAATGGTTTTTACCCAATATTTTAATTCTAACAAATCATGCAAATTACTAGATATTTAATTACTGATTAATCCCATTAAAGTGTATGGTCCTAAAGCCACCTCATAACACCAATCATTCATGAGTATTGTTTTTGGATTTTATTTTTTAATCCACTACAAGACTACCACTGGGAAAATCAATGAGAGCATTAAGAGTGCTTGTCGAATTCATAGAATATCGAAGTGTTAGACAACCATTTTATTATTGGTCATTGTACTGAAGAAAACTAAAAAGAGTATTGAAAGAAAGGAGCCCAATATATAAGTTCTAACACCATTTATAGCAAACCTTAAGATCCATTATCTACATATACAATATCTAGAATATTAGAATTCTAAAAAAAAAACCATTACAATAGTTGGACTTACAGTACTCTAATTGGTAAAGAAAGCAATTAGAATAACTAGAAAAATCAGAATTACCATTAGGAAAATCAATGAGAACATTCTGAGTGCTTGTCGAATTCACATAATATTGAAGTGTTCGACAACCATTTTATTGTTGGTCATTGTACTGAAGAAAAATAAAAATAGTACTGAGAGAAACGAGCCCAATATATAAGTTCCAACGCCATTTCTAGAAAACCTTAAGATTCATTATCTACATATACAATATCTATAATATTGGAATTCTCAACAACCATTACAATCATTAGACTTACAATACTCTAGCTAGTAAAGAAAGTAATCAAAATAACTGGAAAAACTCTAGCTAGTAAAGAAAGTAATCAGAATAACTGGAAAAACTAGTTTCACTAGCAAGGTACACTCCGAAGCTAGTAAGACTCAAGGTCTAGATAATTAGCTAGCACAAGACTTTTCCAGGGATCAAATTCCTTACTTTACTATGGATGAAATTCCTTACACATTACAAATATAACAAAATACTTAAGTCATTGTCAAACAGGTTGTGGTCAAGTAGTAAATAAAGTGAGTCTTCTTTACAAAGACTTGGGTTCAACCCCGCCAAAAATGCGTTGCTCTACTAACAAAGCCAATTTGTTGTGCTATATTGTGATACCTCATATTCAACTGAGCCTTAGTGGTTTGCCCTATGCAGGAAGACAAGACCAAGTGCAAGCCCTGGGTGCTTTTGTTGGAATAAAAGTCCCTCAAATACATCTCCTCGGCCAAAAGTTTCTAGCCAATAAGGATCGTTCCCCAAAGGATATTTAACTAACTAAAAAGCACACTTTAGAGTACACACTCCACACTTATTGGTTAGATGTCAAATAATAGAGGGAATCCTCTGACAACTCTAAGCAATATCTCTTCCACTCAACACTTTTTTGGATAACATGTTGACATCCTCTCCTATTTACATGCTATCTTGTAGCACCAAAGCCTGCAAGTTTCCTTAATACAATAAACATATTATTACCAATCACTTTTCTGTTTGGGTTGTCATGAAAAATCACCTGAAATCTATCTTACTAGCTTAATTGAATTCTCCCCTATTCGTTAGATACAATGCCACTCGATCACTGTACTTCTTCATTTGGAGTTATGTTACACAAGTTACCATTATGGAACTCTTAGTCCGCTCTACACATTTTGGATTTGTCTTGTCAAGGAAACGATGGTATTTTCTGTATTATTATTGGTACACTCATCTAATGTTGGTTTATCTCAACATGAGTTGATCTACCTGCTTAAGCCTATCTCACTTCTTTGGTGACTCAATTCCCCAGTAGCTTCATTGCCAGACGTGTACAAGCTAGGTGGAAAATATTTCTTTGGCTCAAATATGCCAATAATTTCTTTGGAGAGATGCCTCGGGGTTCCAATATAATTGCATGCTTATAGGTACCTACATTTTCACCATATTTTTATTGTTCCTTTTAACTTCTTCTCCCATATATTTGGGCATATTTGGAATAGGATTTAGGGTTATCTTTTGAGCATGTTTGTGGAATTATTTTTTTGTGTTTAGTTTGTATATGTTGTTTCACTTTAGCCAAAAATAAAATATATCCACTTCAACAATGCATCATGAACAATCACTATTTGTTTTTTCTGGACCACATATTTAGGCTCATAATTAGGTTTTGAATCAACGATTAATATGTTTGCATTGTTGGAATAAGGAATTACTGAGAGGGGCTAGGGTGAATCGAGAATTAGTGAGGTTTGTTTTTGGATCTTAAGCTCAATCTAGACCACATATTTAGGCTCATAATTAGATTTTGAAAGAATGATTACAATGTTTGCATTGTTGGAATAAGGAATTACTAAGAGGGGCATGGGTGGATCAGTAATTAGTGAGGTTTGTTTTTGGATCTTAAGCTCAATCCTTGATTTCCTATCACTCTTGGCAATTATTTATGTGAGCATTCTCAATACAATACATATGAAACAATGCAAACGTTTCACATGAAAACACAATCCATCAATTGAGTAGCATGCACTTATTGACACAAGTATTTTTACATGGAAACCAAAATGGATTAAACCACAAATCTATTTGTTATTATGATGTAATTTAAGCTCCTACTTAATTAAATCAAGTTGTTTGTGAGAACCTACTCATAGGAGGCCCCAAGCCCCTTTAAGATAAAAAGTCATTACTTTCTAGGAGGCACCAACCTCTTATGAATGGAGGCCACCACGTGCTCTACCCACATGTTTTTCTTTTCATATAATTTTCAAATTGAGAAAACAAAGGCCTATATAAATGCACAAAAATATTAAACTTGATTAATTTTTCCACACAACACCTTCCTCTCTGCTCTACAATCCTTGTTTGTGTTGAAAAATGTGTAACTAGGTTTGGTCTTCATAAGTACGAAACATATTCTTGTAAATAAAAAATGAAAAGGAAATTATTATTATTATTGGAGCATGGGTTTCATGCTCAAGTTCTTTTATTTTATAGGTGAAGCACCCATTGAGTGCTTCTAGGGTTTGTCCTAGGTATAGAGTCACTATCATATATGGAAGGCAAATGGTCACATTGTAAATTGTAAAGGACAATTTATTTTGTCTTGAAAGTGTCAAAATACTTTCAAGATCAAGTCAGCCTAAGGAGCTATCAAGTTGACCTACATGAAGAGCGACGTCCACCCTTGAAGAAGCCTATATATAAGAGGAACTCGTACTCATTTTTGATCACCCACTCACTCTCTTGATATGTGAAGAAGTAGAAGAAGGAGAAGTGGAAGAAGGAAGTGTGAAGAAGAGGAAGTCAAAGAAGTCGAAGTGTTTTGTTTTGGGTCTTATCTATCTTTTTGGGAAGATTGAAGTTAGGGATTCTACATTGGGATCTTCTAGGGTTTGATTTTGGAAGCAGAAGACAAAGGCAGGCAATAGGACTCTTAGGGAACCTTACTAGCCCTAGGACTCAAGTTAAGGCAACAAAATTCAAGAGTAAGGCTATTATAGGCAGATCGAACTCTCGAAGAGAAGCAACAAAAATTGTAGTAGTTATCAGGCAGTAGAATTTCAGATCTACTGGGAGGTCGAAGATATAGCAGTAGAAGGTTGTGGTAAACTTGACCTTGGAGGGTATTTTTTTGAGTCTCTAGGTCATGGTATTCTTTAATTGAAAGATCTAAAATATAAGAAGATATTTACGGGTTTTCCCCTCAAGAGGAGGGGTTTTGGCCCTGGCTTGCAACCTATATATTGTGTCATTGTTCTTATTGTTTTGGTAGCTATTTTATGTATTTCAAATTGGAATAATAATGAGAAAATATAGTAAATAAAAGGTAACACAAACAATTATCAAGTTAAAAGATTAACATATTCATTTCCCTATTAAATTCTCAATGCTTTGCACCACACACTTTACTGCTCAATCAACTATAACCTCGTTCCTCAATCACTCTGTATAAATATCAACTCTTGGCCACCATTAACCTTCTACTCACACTTGGTTACCTATATCCCCTCACACTCTTCACTCTGCATAGAATAATTATCTCCTAAAGACTCAATATTTTATAAGCCTTTTTGTTCACCACAAACATAGTGCGCAACACTCCCTGTCAGCTCATAAACCACCGCATTCAACACATACTATGGAACACTATTCTTCAATTAAAATCTTGTTTATGGGACTAGTTCAATCAACCTCTAGCACATGTATGGTCTCCATTTTGTTGACACATTTGAATACCTAGCCTTTGCGGCATAATTAATTATGTGATTGAACTTCATAGTGTTCTTCCATATTGCGAATTAACTCTCAACCAAACTGTGTCTGGGCAGAATTATCACTCTTCTATGTACAAATTCTCGACCACTGTAACTCTTAATAATTAAAGGAATGGGCACCTAAGCATTCCTTTCATTTAATTCTTCATTCAGTAAGGAAGACTAGGGATGGAAAAATCTACTTGAACCACGCCTTTTAATTTAGTTCTGTAATTTGTGGTCCTTTTGGCCCATAAGGCCAAGTGTAGTAACCAAAACCTTTAATCTTCTATGAGATCCTTTCTACCTTTAAGCCCCATGGGATTACCTTTATTTGCATCCTTGGTCACCAACCACACACAAAACTACATCTGGGTCTCTTTGAGCTATAACCCTCGAGGGCTTAAACACCACACATTCACCTTCTGTTCCCATGGTCACACTACAACATAGATCCTTATTCCAAGCTTAATCTAAACCTTACTGTCCTGATGTTTTTCCATCAAAATAAGTGTAAAGGGCCATGATTTTCTAACATGTGAAACCTTCACAAAATAAGCTCCTAGGTGTGCCTTTCGTCATTTGACAAAATTGTCAAATGCTGGAAAAAATTATATCTCTTGGATTTTTTATTCCAACCACATCCCTAGTGCACCTTTGTTTTATTTCAAGGTAAGTTGTACATGCTTACATGTCCAGTAGGGTCACCCTTGTTGTTCTTTCATTGGACTATGGTTATGCCCATACATGTCAAAGTGTCCCGACACTGTCACCCCAGTACTTTCTTCATTTCCCCTTTTTATTTCCTCTAGGGTCATGCCTCAGGGATGATGTGTCTTGTGGGTTCACCCGGAGCCTTTTTCATTGGCCTTATGCTCAGTTCCATTGGATTGGTGCCAAGTCAACCTGCTACTTCTACCTGTGCACTTTAATAAACCTCTGGGATAAAGCCTCAAGGATGACGTCATCCATATGTCATTAGCCCCATGTGGTGCCTCTTGAGTGGTGACATGTGTAAGTTGGATTTAGCCCATTAGGCCACCCAAAAACAACTAATCTTCCTACCACATGTCACCTCTATTGAAATCATTTTGATGTCATCACTGGAAATTACAATTAGGGAAAATTTTAGGGGCGAAATTTCGCAAATGGGCTATCTTTTGGACATTTTCTTAAAAACATATTCTCAATTTGGTTAACAATTCACCTATTTTTTACATATAAATTATTAAATGGATGATGTTGGCCAAAAATTTACCAATTTTAATAGTAAATTACATGTTTTTTTATTGAATATTTACCCACATTCTACATATGATTTTTCAAACCTGAACAGTCGCCTACAATACCATATATAGGAAAATTTTTAAATCCTTAAAAATTACAATGATTGTAATGCTTCCACGTACCTTCCATGAGGAGAGAGAAAAAGGGCCCCAGGCCTTGTGTTTTTCTACCAATTCCTTTTTTTAAATTTCAAAGGAAAAACCACGCGATTCAAGCTTTTGAGCCTTCAATGCTCTCCATTGCTATGCTACTACCAGTTTTCCTGACTGTTCACCATCCCGAGTCTTCAATTTGTGCACGCTATGAAGTTTCTAAGGTACACCCACATGGATGACATCATCCCTAGCTTGTATCATTCCTATGATTCCCTTTTCTCCCAACCTTGAACCTTCCAAGGAAGAGTCTGTCGGGATGAGTTGTACAGTGGGTCTGCCTCTAGGCTAATAAAAAGTATTTGCACTACTCTTTTGTGTGCCCATGTTTTCTCGGTATTCTCCTTTAGTTTCTTTGCTACTTGTTCCACTTTGTTTGGAATTTCGTCAAACAAAACTTGCTCCAAAGTGTCCTTCGCCATCATTTAGCTCTGTAACTTTGATTAAAAATAAGTTGTGATCTAGGAGGCTTTTTGGGGACTTCATCATACCATTGGAAAGATATTTCCAAGAACAATCCAAATATTCCATTTCCTATAGCATCTTAGTTGATTTCTCGAGGAAGAAATGCCTTCAAAACGTGGGACTCCTAACTATCATTATCATAATATTATGGCTTATCCAATAAGTCTTATACTATGATGATTCTCTACAAAATACTACAAAACCATGGGAGTCTTTGTGAGCTTGAGACACCATGCATTTGTCTCCCTTTCTCATTTGACATCAATGCCAACACTATGCTAAAAAATATCACCCTTTGGCATTAACGAAAACAAACCAAACTCCCCCTGAAACCAAACATGGTTTTTCTCTATACTCCTCCTAACTTCTTCTCCCCCTTTAACATAAATGGAAAATGATGTATCCAATGGAAGAATCTCCCCTTGACATTTTTCAACCTCCTCTTCAAATGATCCACTAGGCTGAGTAGCTTCCAAGGCATATTAAATTTGAGCCTTTTTGGTGGAGGAGCCACAACTCATATTTGTTTCTAGAGATACTCAAAGGGTTCTTGTGCCAGTGGCTTAATGAATATTTTTGCAAGCTCATCATTAGTGGTCACATATTCAAGTCAAAAAACATTAGCAACAACTTGTTCTCTTAGGAAATGAAACTTGATGGGAATGTGCTTGGTCTTTGAGTGCATGACAACATTTTTAGAAACACTGATAACACTAGTATTGTCACATTATTAGAATTGAATTATTCAAGTTTACCTTGATGTCCTTTAAGGTCTACTTCATCCACAAAATTTTTATGCAATATGCGGCAACAATAATTTATTTTTCTTCAGTTATTGATAATGAGATTGACTTTGTTTTTTACTGACCCAAGAAACTAGACTATCTCCTAGTAAGAATGTTACTCTAGAGATGCTTTTCCTGTCATCAAGACTGTCTGCCCAATTAGCATTAGTATAAGCCTTTAACTTGAAATATCTTCTTTTAGCACAACATAGACCACAATCTGTTGTGCCTTGTAAGTACTTGAAAATTATTTTACAACATTGATATGGATTTCACGGGGGAAGGCTTGAAATCCGGCAGACAAACCTACTACTAGCATGATTTTTGGTCTTGAGGTTGTGAGTTACAACACACTTCCAATAACTGATCTGTAGACTGTCTGATTTACTAGAGATGTCTCATATTCTTTACCATAGTTATAGCCAGTAACCATGGGGGCACTAAATGACTTGCATTCTTCCAATTCAAATGTATTTATTGTTTCTCTCAAATACTTGTATTTGGAGATGAATATGTCAATGTTTGAGTGAGAATTATGTAACTCCATAAAGAAGGATACCTCTCCTATCATGGAAATCTAGAATTCTTTCTACATATAGTTTTCAAATTGGTGTCCCACCTACTCCAAGTCACTTCCAAAGATTATGTCATCTACATAAACCGCCACAATCAACAAGTGATCATCTTCAAATTTTATATATAGATTGTTATCTGTAGTGCCTCTTTTGAAGCCTTGTTGTTGGAGGTATTTATCCAACCAGACATACCAAGCTCTAGGAGCATTCTTGAGCCCATATAGAGCCTTTTTCAATTTACAGACATAATCTTCTTTCTCTGAGAGCATGAATCCTTATGGTTGCGTGATGTATACTTCTTCTACCATATCTCCATTGAGAAAGGTTGATTTTAGATTCATTTGATATACCTTGATGTTCTTATGACTAGAAAAAACAAGAAACATAATGATGAACACTAATATTTCTATAGGTGTAAAGATTTATTTAAAATATATCCCTTCTATTTTAGCATACCCTTTATAGACTAGTAGACATTTTTTCCTTATCAATTGGCCTTTCTCATTTAACTTTTTTTTGAAGACCCATTTAATGCCTATAACATTTGTTAGGGCCTGACCCTAACCCCTTTATTTATGTAATAGGTTTGAGTTATAGTTATAGTTAGTTAAAGATTCAATAAAGCCTATATTAATAATTGTAAGTGGTTGACCTGCATTTAAGAAAGGGTCCATAGTTAGTTGCAAATGATCCATGGTATTAGATATAGGGTATTGAGAGAACCATGGTACTGATCCATGGTATTGCATGTATGAATCCTGTATAAAGGATAGAGAACCCCCATTGAGGAGCATCATGTCTTATTTTGTAATTGAGCTCTGCTCTGCTAGAGGTTGTCCCCTCGAATATGCAAGTGAACATTGCTTTCATCTCTGAATAATAAAATACTTGTTTTTTTTCTCATTTCTTCTGTGTTCTGGGTTGTATTTCTTCCTATATTTGGCATCCTGGCATCTTCTCGCAGGTTAAGAGCATAACAAGTGGTATCAAAGACCTTTTTAGGGCTGGTGGTATCTCCATTTTTAGCAAAAAAAAAATTAGGCTAGAGACGTGATCCAACGTCTTTAAACCACAAGATCTATCATTGAGAACATAAACCTGCAGATTTGGGGAAGAATGCATGCAGGAAATACAAGAGGTGGTCACGCTTGTTGGACTCCCTTGTAACCCCTGTGGGTAACCCTTTGAGTAGTAGCACATTAAACAAAACCACACATGGCTTATCTTCCACATACCCTCTAGGTATATTGGAAGCCCCCTAGGCTCACCTGAAACGTCGCCTTAAATAAACCATCAGTCGTCTTGCTGCTATAGTACACCGAGAATAGCGCTCAAGGAGATTACTTTCGTGTACGATAGGGTAGTCGGGTAGTACAACTAAGGGAATGGTTGATCCTCCTTAGTTAGTGCCCTGAAAGATTGGGCCGAGTACTATTTTTGGACCCCTATGTATATTGTGATCTGTAGCACTTGACACTCCTTGAGACCATAGTTCCCTCGACTCTCTGAAGATCGCCCATTATCTTCTTTGCAAAATCAGATCTAGGATTTGGGGTTTCTGTCACCACTGCAACAAACAGATCCACCAGTTGAGGTTCTACTGCCACAGTACCATTCAGATCTAGTAGCTGGGGTTCTGTCGCCGCCATAGTCCAACTCACATTCAGCAGTTAGGGGTTTCGCAAGCATATCTGACCATTTGTACAGTGAGGCTTGTGGTCCCGATAAGCAGGTAGTAAAACTCCATTTAGAGTAAAAAGAGACTTAGCCCATGAGAATCAGGACAACGCGCTGATCGCCATGGTACCATTCACTTGTTAGCTTCAATTTTCGAGCGGTCCCAATTTTTTTCAAAGTGACAACAAGTGACCAGGATTTGTGTATGGTATAAACCAGAGCTAAGGCCATGACCAACAAGAAGATTGAGAGCCTTGAAAAACAGTTGGCTTCTTTCAAGAACATAGCAGACCAGATGCAGCAATTCATGGACACATTCAAAAGGATTACGTTGGGGTTACATTTAGAGGCACATGGTATTAATGAATACCTTGAAGGAGGATCTAGCCATTATATTCACTTCCATGGAAATCACCAACATTCCCACCCTCGACCACCCAAGCTGGACATGTATAAATTTGATGGCTCTAATTCGGCAGTATGGGTAGCACAAATGGACCAATTTTTCATTCTAAATGATATCCTAGATGATGAAACTAAACTACATGTGGGAGCCCTTTAAATGGACCAAGAGAGATGGCAATGGTGACAGTGGCATCAGAAATGCTATCCTGGGAAAATTACTTGGCAGGTGTTCTCAAAATCCATTTGTGATTGCTT
>APFE030426048.1:8501-19222 GCA_000404065.3 Pinus taeda
TTAATGGAGATCTAATGTTATCAGTAAGGTATGATACAGGGTGCCTATTAGTTTTGACTATTGTGACACTTGGCTGCGCTGGAGGATATAGAACTAAGTTCTTGATATCTGCTCCTCTGGTTATGATCATATTTCCTTACCGACAGCCAATATAGGCATCGACAGTGGCAAGCCAAGGTTTACCTAAAATCAATGGATGTCCATCAAGTCGGGTTTTGGGATTTATTATCATAAAATCAGTTGGATATTCCCAGGAGTCAACAGAGACCATGACATCATGTAGTGTGCCCTCTGGCCTAACCACAGATCGGTCAGCCAATTCTAGCAAGGTAGAGGTGGGTTCTACAAATGTAATTCCTAGATTTGACAAGTAGTGGTTGTTAAGATATTGATTGCAGCTCCTAGATCAACTAAGACATTGGAAAGGGTCTAAACATAAATTTGCACAGTTACTATTGGATTTCCTGGGTCTTTGTAGTTAATGGGTGTTTCTTTTCCTGATAATAAGTCAAATAGAGTACCGACTACTTGGACTCTTGGATTATTTGTTATATTCCTCCTTGGTTTCTTTATGCACAATTCTTTGATAGTTTTTGCGTATATCGGAATGTCTTGAATGGCTTGGAGGAATGGAATTTTTATGTACAAATTTTGTAATTCTCCTAGAATGTCAAAATCAGGATATTGTATAGGTCGAGGTATGACTAATCTTTCTGGGAACGGGGGAGAGGATGTGGTTGCTTGATTATGAGTTTGTTGTTTATTCACATCCTCTTCTTGTGACAGATGTTCTTTGGGTAACTGATTTTCAACCTGAACTATCTTATCTCCTTCGGTTTCAATAATATGCCCAGATCTTAACTGAAGATCATTACACTCCCTCAGATTAGCTCCTACTTCTGATGTTTCTATGATTTGGATAGATTGGACAGGTCTGTTATTTGGATTGGGGTTGGGTTGGGCTGGGAGTTGCGGTCTTAGATTAGACTGGGGATTTTGTTGTAAGGCTGGCAGTGTAGGTTGAGGGAGTGGAATGGTTCCTTCTGGCTAATGCATTGGTCTCTGCCAGTTTGTCTGCCAGGCTGAATTTTGTGAAGTAGGGGGAGTCCATTGTGGTGGGTATGCGTTACTTTGCCAATATGGTGGGGTATAAGGAAGATTCGGCCAACCAGGTTGGCTTGCCTAATTCAGCCATGGGGTTGAGGAAGGAAATGACTGTGGTGACCAATTTGGAAATGGGGATTGAAATTGACTTTGCCACATATTATATTGTTGAGCATTATACTACGGAGGCTGAAAAGAAGAAGTTGGTTCTGGAAACATACCAGATTGTCGCGGCTTCCATTGACGGCACTGTTTGAGCAAATACACCGATTCTGGCTCTTCTTCTGCTTCCTTATATACTGCTTTCAATCCAGGAAGTGAGGGACAACTCTCCGTAATGTGATTTTTTGTGCAGATGGCACATGTTTAGACTGCATCCAGTGGACACTCCTTATGGCTATTCTTTTTCCTGCATCGAGGACAAAAGATTGCCAAATTCTGTTCTGCCTCCATTTGCTTCTGTTTGGCCTGCATAATATCAAGTTGTGTAGTTAATGTCCCTAGTATATAGTTTTAAAATTTTCCAATAAATTTCCAATTTCTACACGTGTTACTCCTTCTGTCGAAATTTTATTATCTCTTAGAAACCGATCATGTTCTACTGGTTTTACTCTTGTGCTGCCTCTCGAGCTCTTGATACATAAATCAATAATGTCAGCAAAATTTTCTTGATAAATATCTCCTTTTCCCATAATATTTAATGTTTCAATCCATTGTTCCTTCATGACCCTTATTAACGCTGTTTTCAACACATTATCGGGTAAAGGCAGTGATACATAAGGAGATCTCTGTAGATTATACTGAAAACGTTCCACATACTCCTCTAATGTTTTGTTTGGTCTAGCTATCATCTGGAATATTTCGTCCTTCAATTCTCTAGACCTGCAATAATCCTGATATTTTTTTAGAAAAGATTCTTTCATTTGATCCCAGTTATTTATAACCCCACCACCTAATCCCATAAACCACCTTAAAGCAGCCCCTTTTAGTGTAGAGGGAAATAATTTCAGTTTTTGGAGGTTGGTGGTGTAATCATATCCTCTACACAGTACATCAAATTCAAATAAAAATGCATCCGGGTCTTCTGATGTAAGACCGTGGCATGTAGGGATATGATGAAGAGGGATTGCTTTCATAGGCGCATTTGCTGCAGAATCCACTATGGGGTGTTGTAATGTAGAGGTTTGGGTGTTTGGCTGGTTTTGAGCCATTTGGTCAAATATATGCCAATAACCTTCTGGGATATCTAGGAGGATATTCCTAGGTTGAAAGGGAATGGCTTTAACAGGAATAGTTTTAATAACACTTCCTCTATCTGGGATAATGAGAGTGCCTAATGTCTGAGGAGATTGAGTTTCTTCAAAGATGATTTTTGCAGCACTTCCCTTGTCTGGGCTGTTCAATGGCTGAGTTGTCTCAAGAGGAGATCTCGGTTCCTCGGTTTCCCCTGTCTCTGCTTCTCCTTCACAAATATTACTGAAATTCCCTTCCGTCAATAGTTATGGAGTAGAATTTTCAATTTCTTGAAAATCTTGCTCTTCAGTTTGACTATGCACCTCAGCAAAGGCTACAGATGGTGATCTTGTGGCTTGAAGGGAACTAGTAAGCTGTTTAGAAATAACTTTCCTGGGTCTTACTGAGGGCTAAGATTCTACTTTCTTGAAGATTTTGTCTATGAAGGTTGGTCGACCAAGGGTCACCGGCCCCTTAGCTTTTTCTGGCTTTGGTAGAGGTTTGGAATTCTTTTCAGGTTTTTTCTGCTTAGTCATGCACACAAATTAACTATTGAATTCTACTCAAACAAAACAACAACAAATCTGTAGGAAAGCGGGCAGAGGAGCAGGGTTGTTACATGCTCCACATGTAGGTTCTTACCTTCCATTTTCAAAATCCAATTCTTCCCTAGCAAGTTCGTACACTACTCTGAAAAAAGAAAAGAACAAATGGCTACACTCTTACCCCAGAAACGACGCCAAAATGTGGAGCTATAAAAAGGGTCTCTTTCACCTCTAATTACCTCACATTAATATGTCAATCCGGGAACGTTTTGTTATTTCAAAGGGTGTCTCAGTCTGAGGCTATCATTTACTAGAGTAATGCTAGTAGCACAGTGTTTGAAAATACAAGAGTAAACAGATGCTTGTTACAACTAACTACTTAAAAAGATTAAAGCACACATTCAAAAAACTAAGCAATTTATCAGTTAAGAGTTCGCTAGCAATAACCCATCCCTTTAGAAACTGATGGAAAAGGAACCAGAGAATAGATCGTGGATCTAGGAGTCGGACAGTAGATGTCAATGCTCACTACAGCTTGAGATCGTTCTTCTCGCCAAAATGACAAATGACAAGAAATGGAACGACATATAAGAAAATGAACAAAAATTAAGAAATAGAACAACAAATCTGAAAAGGAACAACAAACTTGAAATGGAACAACAAACTTGAAATGGAACAACAAACCTGAAATGGAACGACAGTTAAGAAATAGAACAACAACTAAGTCTAACAAGCAGTAATACCTTAGTCTATAAGATAGAATGCACTAATCGTAATCTGCAGGAATCAAACAACAATCCTTCACTCTTAAGGGCGGATTGAATAACACACACAAATGAAACAGCACTGATTACTGATGAATTATGGAACAACGCTTGAAAACCATATATACACACAGCACACTTAAATAGTAATATGATCCAAGTATCAATCTCAGTTAGAAAGAGTACGACTGCATTTCAAAATAGAACAACATTGTTTATAAATCCAACAATCGTAAAGAACATAACTTCCAAGATGAATTCCGTAATGTTAATGAACAAGTGCGCAACACAAAGGCTCTGTAATGGAACAACAACAATATTCTGCAAAGACTAGCAGTATTATATCAACACCTAAATGAATAGTGCTTACGATGCAGAGTCAATACAATAGTTCTGTCTTTAGAAACCTTAATAAATTAAACATAACAGAGCATGTGATGTAAACTTACAAAACACATCAGATTACCAAATAACATTGATAAGCAAACCACACAAAAACCAAACGTAATGGTACAAGAGCAAGTTTCCTCCAGGGTTGGGCCCTTAGCCTCCAGGGGTACACCGCTTGAAGTTATTCCAAACTCAAAGATGAAATAATAGCCAAGTTTGTATTAATGCATAAAGTGAAATTACAATAGATCAGTTCCTAACGAGACTCGATGATCAAAGTTTTGATCTTAAAGGAAATTACATAAACATAATAACATCCAACTCTCCTCTCAGGCTAACAGTGTTGCCCCTTTTATAAGGGTGAAGGCGGAGATATCTAAGTGCAGAAATCGATAAAACAATGATCCCTCAGGATCAAGGATCCTGAGGGATTTTCCGAACTGTTAGTCCTCAGTCATCCCTTTTCTTTCCTGCGCCGAGCCGATATCTCCACTTCCTTTCTAGGGCTAATTCGCTTTGATTTGCTTTGCCTTGTTTGCATATGGTCTCCCGTCAAAGGGACAGCGGTTAACCCATCCTTGTCCTTTCCTTTGGAATGACAACTTCTCATTTTTCCTTCTTCCTGCATAAGGAAATGACAATTGTCAGTGTTTTCGTCTTGCATATTAACCTCACATGTTTTATTACAATTCCTTGTCGTTTTCCTAGTTCATGATGCAAAAGGTTTGTAAGTTATAATGAAAAGATGCTAAAATAATTACCAAAAACATACCTTCTTTAGTACTCCACACCCTCCTCTCTCCATTAGTCACCCAGATCTGGAAATACTAAATATTTTGTTACAACAATATATCTAAATATTAAAGTTTTATTTTATATTGCTATATTTTTTTAATCATGTGTGAGATAAAATTATATATTAATTATTTCATGTAACATTGTAAGATGAATATTTTAATTTCATTGTACACTAATATTCTTCTTCTCAAATGTGTGCTAACATCTCCTTTGGGAGTCTCTTTAAATAATATCACTTATAACCTCTTAATACTTTAGCAATTATTTGAGACACACCAATTTGAGGTCCACCTTCCTAGCTTTCACCTACATTTATAGTAAAGGTTGATGCATATCAAAGCTCCATCATTCTAGGTTAATTTGTCAAAATAATTGTTCTATTAATGCATCCATTTCATTTCTTCCAAATTAGAAATTAAAACTCTATTCTAGCAGGTTGCCATTCGACATGGAATTCTACTAGCCATGGGATCTTATCACTAGGGAGACCATACTTCCATATTGTTTTATATTTTGGGAGGACTTTACCACAAAGGTTTGAGGCCCAAACCTAGACTAACTCAACATAGAGACAAAACCATAACTAGTGCTTGATTATTTCATCTGTGAGATAGGATAGAAAGATCGTTTAGGTTAGGAAACACCAAGATACTTTAGGTCATGGCCAAGAGTTAAATTGGCCATAAGGAAGGTGATGGGACCTTGAATTGTGAATTTAAAGGCCCATCTATACTTTTTCCACCTATTAATACATGTACTTTTGATCTTGATTATTATGCATTTTTCTAGTTTACATGCCACTCCTTATGTTGAAATGCATGCCTAAGGGATTTAACCACACCAATGACTTTTGTGAGCTTTGGTAGCATTAGCATCCTAACATGGATAAGTTTTTGAAGGCTAATGAGTTCTTCTAATAGTCGACCAGTAGCTTATCATGAAGATAAGAGTCATGTCACTTTGACTATCAATATAGTCCTACATAATCAATAGGAAATCAGAGTTATCAACAGTTAAATGCAAGGTTGTTACGCAACAAGCCCTAGCGGAACAATCACCATGATTGTAGGGAGTTTTGGAGGGAAATACAACCCTCATATTGAGGAGGTTTCTTCCTCACATTTTATATAAAAAGGGGAACTCCAACCACTAAAGGAGACTTCATTTTGGAGGAGAAGAGAATCATATTGTTACTTTGAATATTTCTAGCTTCTACATTTCCATTTTATGTAATGATAGTTTTTTGTTAATGAAAATGTAGATCTTTTTGCAAGTTTTATGAGTTGAGTTTGCTTGAGGTTTAAGCACCTTGGGTAGGACCCAACTATAGGAATTTTGAAATCCTTATTATACTCTTTGTACCTTATTCCCACATGTTTCTTTAAGTTATTACAGTTTATGTTTGTTGGACATTGATATTGGCATAGTTTCATATTCATGTAAATAGTTGAAGATAACATTTCTTAGTTGATGAGTATTGATCTTAGTTTCCATGAGTTATTTTTAGCTTTATATGCCTAATTTTACCTTTCCTTCGTTGATTTGTTACATTTATATCACTTCTAAAGTTTATTGTAGAATTACTGGACTTCCTATATAAACAGGGTTTCTTGTAGAACATAGTTGAGAGCACTATTTTTGCTTAATTCTTTAATATTTCATATTAGTTATTTGCAAAGCATATCAAACAATCAATTTAGCATGATTAAGTGAATGAAGAAGAATTGAGAAAAGTTGTAACAACTACATGATTTGTTGCAGGATCTTAAATTGTCTTGTTTCTGTTTTGATGATTAGATTGCTTTACTTTTATGAAACATTAGTATATCATTGTTTTTGTTGCAACATAGAATAGTTTCGTGAATTCCATAGTGTAGTTTTAGTTCTTGCAATTTTTCTTTCCATCACTTTTACTTCTACAACTTTATTTCCGTTTATTTACTACTACTTTAATTCAGTAATTCCTACACATATGATCTAGGTGGATATTAGTGGCCACCCACCAATTCCACTTGGACCCCCACCATTGCTGCTTTTAGTTTTTTAATTTGCTTAATTGTAGCACAATTTACTATTTTTAGCAGTTTTTCGGGTCCTAAACTTCTGGAGCCGTTTTGAGGCCCTAAACGACGTTTTTTTGGAAATATACCGTCAACAATTTTTTGTTTAAAATTGTATTTTTTATCGTATTCCTCAGAGATATCTTTCCAATGGGCTATCATGCATGTCAAACAGAGATATTATGACCAAGTTGCAACCCCGAGAAGTTGGTTGTCCAACTCACACCAACGGGGCCCATAAACTCTTGGTGTTACATCTCCTCGAGTTAGGGTTTTGGTTGTTTAGGGTTTGCTCTTATTGTTCAATAATAAAAAGGCCCTTGGGCCTCATTGTAAGGAAGTTCAGAGGCATGTCGCCACCACATCTCTTCTTAGGGAGAAGCTACCATCACCCTAACTAGTTTATTTCCATTTCTGTTTCTAAGCATATTTCAGTATTTCACATTAATGAAACGAAGTATTATTTCCGCTGCATCTCTGTGTTTATGGTAATCTTTGTATTTTTTTGCGTTCTTGTTTAAATATGGATCAGTGGTATTAGAGTGGTCTGCTTTTTTTTCTCTGTTTTTCTTTTCATGTCCCCAATGAGGTCGGGATATAAGGAGTTAGGGCTTGAACTGGTCGAACCTTTGCAAGACTAGCCTCACAAATCTTGACGACATCCCATGGAGGATGAAAAGAAATACAAGGGGGCAGGAGATCCTATCAAAATCTTGCTCGAAGAAACCCTCGAGCGATAAAGGAACGTGATGATGGATAACTTTGCTCAGATCCTTCAGCAGCTACCCAGGGGCAACACATCGACTTTCAACAACTACTCTGGAAACGTGAGACTGTTTAAGGTACAAGTTAATTTTGAAATCCCCATATTCAAGGTTCAGATAGACACAGATGCTGTTGATAAATGGTTAAATATGCTAGAGGGTTATTTTTCTGTTCATGATTTTTCCAGTCAGGAAAATATTATTTTCGCTCTTCTCAAAGCAGCCCCCCACGTCAAGGATTGGTGGGAAACCTACTGTGAGTAGAAGGATGAAAGTACAGGCTCATTATTTTCAGCCACACCCACTTGGAACTCATTCTAGGATGCCATCAAGGAGCAGTACTACCCTGTCAGAAGCTATGAGGATCAATACATAAAGTGGACCATGCTGCGACAGGGAAGGGACCAAGATGTGCCAGAGTTTACCAATATTTTCCATACCCTTCGCACAAAGTTGGGTATCAAGGATACGGAGCAACATTTGGTACTCAAATACCGCGGTTGCCTGCACAAGTACATCCAGGAAGAAATAGGATTCCTAATCATCTCCTCGCTTGGCATGACATACTGATATGCCATCAAGGTCAAGAAAAATTTTAAACATAAGAAGTGGGACTTTGGATCTGTGAATTCGAAGCAAGGGAAAGGTGCCCCCAAACTGCAGAACAAAGGAAAAAGCCAAGGCGGGGCGACCCAAGACAACCCACCAAAGTTGCAAGCAAAGAACAGTGCCGCAAAGCCAAAAAAGGACACGGGAAAGTGGTGTGAGTTCCATAAGAGCTCCACTCACAACACAAGTGAGTGTCGGGTGAAGCAATCACTGCTGGCCGAGCTAAATGTTTCATAATCATATGCATGTTCTGACTCTGATTGATAACCCAACAAGGGGAATGACAAAGGGAAGCAGATTATTGATGTAGAGCCCAATGCCATCGTTTCCACCACGAAGATCCGAAAGGAGGAACCCGAAGATCCAGAGGAGGAGGAGCATCTCTTCCACTCCCATATGTGGGTAAAGGGCTCCCCGCTACAATTCCTTGTCGATAGCGAGAGCCAAAAGAACCTCATTTCAGTAGAGGTCATGATACGGCTGGGCTTACCGACCACAACACATCCACAACCGTACACCATCGGGTGGGTTCACCAAGGACGAGATCTTCGCATGAGCCAGTAGTGTCACCTTCCATACAGCATCAAGCCCTTCACAGATGAGGTATTGTATGACATTTCTCCCCTTGAAGTTTGTGATGTATTATTAGGACAACCATACCTGTGGAAGGGACATGTTGTGTATGAATCAAGTTGTTATTGTTACTTTGGGAAATAAGTTGTACAGGATACCAGAGGTAGCACTGCCTATCACCATCTCTTTGGTTACTGCAAAACAATGTAGTAAGCTCATTTCCAAAACCAGGAAATTTGTTTTCCTGATGATACACCCTTAAGGAAAGAAGAAGACGGTGGCCACAACCTCTAGACAAGGCCCCTCCACACGACAAATACAGATGGACAAGGTCGTAGAGGAGTATGAGGACATCTTCACCTCCCCCGCAGGGGTTACTCTCCACTGTCAGGTCAAGCACTCCATCGATCTGACCCCAGGTGCACCACTACCCAATGGACCAATCTATCAGCGCTCCATTCTGGAGAATGATGAAAACCAGATTCAGGAGCTGCTACAAAAAGGTCACATCCGTCCGAGTTCATCACCCCATGGGAGACCGATCGTGTTGGTACAAAAGAAGGATGGGACTTGGAGACTCTGTATTGACTATCGGGTGCTGAAAAAGATCACTGTCTGTAATAGGTACCCGATCCCACAGATTGATGACCTCTTAGACCAACTGAAGGGGGAAAAATATTTCAGCAAGATCAATTTGAAGTCAGGATATCACCAGGTACCAATCGAACCCTTCGATGTGTGGAAGACTGCCTTCAAAGCTAAGGAGGGCTTTTTCGAATGGTTGGTTATGCCTTTCGGATTGACGAATGCTCCTGCAACCTTCATGAGGCTAATGGATGACACCTTGCGGCCATTCACCAATTTATTCGTAGTGGTATACTTGGATGACATCCTGATCTTCAGCCAGAGTTGGGAAGAGCACCTCCACCACATCCAACAGGTTCTCCAAACACTACGGCAACAGAAGTTATGTGCCAATTTGGAGAAATTAACTTTTGGCATGACTCGGGTTCAGTATCTGGAATACATTATTGATGAACAGGGGGTGCATGTGGATCTAGCCAAGATCCAAGTCATTCGGGATTGGCCATCTCCAACCACTCTAACAGAGCTTCGTAGCTTTCTAGGTCTTTCCAACTTCTACCGTAGGTTTGTGTTGGGATTTTCTTATATCACTTGGCCCTTGAGTCAAGTCACTGAGGGAGGAGTGAAAGAAAAATTCTTTTGGTCTAAATCTCAATAGAAGGCATTCACAAAGTTGAAATATCGCCTCTACTTGGCACCGGTGCTCACATTACCAGACTTGCAACAACCATTTCAGGTCGAGTCAGATGCCTCTGACTATGCTATTGGGGCAATCCTTACTCAACACGGGCATCTAGTGGAATATCACAGTGAGACACTTTCAGACACAATCCAAAAGTATCTCACTTATGACAAAGAGATGTATTCCATTATGCAGGCCTGCCAACAATGGAAGCATTACATTTTGGGAAAGGAAATGGTCATCCACACAGACCACCGACCCCTGTAGTTCATACAGACCCAAGGGAAATTACAGAATGATCACCATCAGAAGTGGTCCACATACCTGTAACAATTCCATTTGAATATCAAGTATAAGAAGGGAAACACCAATAATGTTACAAATTGCCTCAGTCGACCACCTATCATGACATTAACCACCATGCTCAACTCTTGTGGGCATGAGACTTTTGATTAGCTACTTCTCTACAAAAGTGACCTAGAATTTGGCCACACATACCAGACACTCTTGGAGGGTCAGCATGTTCCAGATTTTCACCTCCAGGATGCCCTGTTATGCCACCTGGGTCACCTTTGTGTTCCTTCAAGCGAGCGTGCCAAGATGATTTGGGAAGC